>CM032628.1:30933717-31203549 GCA_019097785.1 Fraxinus excelsior | reverse complement strand
GTTTTGATTATAACAAACAACTTATGTTTATCTCTAACGTTATCTGTAAATTGACGTATTGGCAAAATTAAGTCCAAACGATTGAATAAGCAGTTATCAATGAAGCTCAAACAAAGATTGATCAAGCTCATAAGGGAAAAAGCTTTACGTCTCAAAAACAAGCACTCGCATCAAATTCATCAAGATAGTGGCGCTCCCATCAAATTCATCAAGATAATGTATCTAGGCCATTTATAACTTGATTGTAAAGGTAAAACATTTTTAATTCTTAGCAATGATACTTAGAGCTCAAGAAATGATTTTTTCACACACTTGACACAAGTTACGTTATAAAAACGGTTGCACAAAATCACGCTCAAAATGAAAGGTTTTTCCAAACATCTCTTATAAACTTTCAAGACAAACTTATATTGAAAAATCGGGAAAAACATTATTTGCAAACCATGATAAAAAGAAAGAGGGGACTTTGTCATCCGGACGTCCGGATGGTGAACCGGACGTCCGGTTCATCAGCAACGGTAACATTTTTTGACCGTTCTGACAAAAGTAACTCTAACGGTAAGTTGGTCATCCGCTTCTGAACCGGACGTCCGGTTGATCGTCCGGATGGACAGAGACCTTGACGTTTTGCAACTATTATAAATACCAACTCATCTATTACTTTAAAATCACCCGTTTTGAGCATAAAATTATATACTACTTGAGTCTACTTTTGATCTTACACAATTGCTCTTGGAAAATCTTTGATCAAAAACTAATTCTTGAAGATCATTCTCACATCAAAGATTTATACACAAAACACTTGAGCTTCGTTCATTGCTATCCATTAAAGTGTTTGCCTACTTCTCCTCTTACACTCAACCTTATACTCATCATTAGTTAAGAAGAGAAGTTTATCGCTTGTAATATTCATTTGTGAATTGTGGGTCGTGTTGAGATCCCGGAAAGCTCAACATTGTAAAATGATCGGTGCTCCTTGGTTGTAAGTCACCGGAAGCGTTGTAAAAGGTTGGATTGCACCACAAGTCAATCAACATAGTGAAAAAGGCCTTGCTCGTTACGGAGAGCTCGGTAACGGGGGACGTAGATCATTGTGTTGGATCGAACCTCCATATCATATCGTTTGCATTCTCTAACTCTTTTACTTAACGCTATCATCTTGTGCAAACTTATTTCCCTTACCTACGTATCTATTTGCATTTATATTGGTTTATTATTATTTGTGTGAACATTAGTTTTTAAATCTTATATTACTATCGAAAAAGTTTAAAAACCAATTCACCCCCTCTTGGTTAGCCAATCTTGAGCTTTCAATTGGTATCAGAGCTCGGTACTCACTCTTTTAAGATTTCACAATCTTGAGTTATGGCTAACCCCGATTTTCAAAATCTTGAGGGATACTATACCAACCGACCCCCTTTCTTTAATGGCACAAACTATAATTATTGGAAGGTTAGAATGATGATCTATGTTCAATCTATTGACTATAATGTTTGGGAAGTTATTGAATTTGGTCCATATGTGCCCATGAAAACTATTAAAATTGATAACAAACGCGATCAAAGTATTCCTAAATCTAGAGAAGACTATGATGAAGAAGATAGGAGAAAACTATCATTAAATGCTAAAGCCAAAAACTTGCTTTATTGTGCTCTAGATAAAAATGAATTCAATAGGATTAGTACTTGTGATTCGGCTCATGAGATTTGACGGGCTCTTGAAGTAACTCACGTTGGAACGAGCAAGGTCAAAGAAACAAAAATAAATATGTTGGTTAAAGATTTTGAAAACTTCTTTATGAAGCGAAATGAGCCCATAGTTGATATGATTACCCGCTTTACCGACATTGTGAATGGTCTAAAAGGTTTTGATCGAAAATATACTAACGGTGAACTTGTGAGCAAAATGCTTAGGTCTCTTTCGGAGGAATGGTCCCCTATACGAATGCTCATTGAAAACACGAAGGATGTCAACTCATATCCATTAGAAGAACTTTATGGGACATTGATGACCTATGAGCTCAACAATGCCGAAATCAAAGAAAAGACAAGGAAGAGTAAGGAAGAATCAAAAGAAGCTCCCAAAAGGCAGATTGCTCTAAAAACAGCAATGGATGAAGAGCCATCAACAAACAACATGAGTGATGATGAGCTTGATGATTTAGTTTTCCTTGTCAAGAAATGGAGAGGCTTCCGAAACAATAAAAAATTTCAAAGAAGGGATGACAAAGGAGAAGAGAAAAACAAGAGAATTGTTTGCTATGAATGTGACAAACCCGGTCACAGAAGAACGGAATGCCCAAACAAAAGAAAGAGCTTCAAGAAGAAGGCATTTCAAGCTACTTGGGATGATAGTGATGATGAAGAGCAAAATGAAAGCGACGATCAAAACGAAGTTGCCAACATGTGCTTCATGGCCATCGAAGACGAGGTAAGTACAAAAGAATTTTCTTACGATGAATTACTTAATTCTTATGATGAATTACTCGAAAATTTTGAAAAACTTGCCTTAAGTCATTCTATTCTCAAAAAGAAAAATATTCTATTAAAGGATGAACTAAAGAAATCCATAGACAAACAAAGGAACATCTTGATTATGAGCTTTTGGCAAAAGAAAATATTTCTCTAAAAGAGAAGGTTGAAGATTTGACAAAAATAGTGCATAAATTCACAAAAGGAAAGAAAAACTTTGACTTGATGCTTGGAAATAAAAAAATGTGTCTTTGATAAAGGGGGAATATGATTCAAACCCTCTTTAAAACAAAAATCTTTAAAATATGTTTATTAAAGCATCAAATACCACTTGCACTTTTTGCAACAAAATTGGACACATTTCTTTTAATTGTTTAACCAAAAAGAAATTATATTTTGAGAACAAAAGTAAGTGGATCAAGGAAACCTCAAGTACTAACTTCCAAGGACCTAAGTTTGTGTCGGTACCAAAAGTTAAAAATTAAATTGTTTTTGTAGGTACCAAGTAAAATAAAAAGCAAATGATTTTTGGATAGTGGATGTTCAAAACATATGACCGGAGATCGATCACTACTCTCAAATTTCAAAAGAAAGGATTGAGGTCATGTAACGTTTGGAGACAATGCAAAGGGAAAGATAATTGGCATTGGCAATATTGGTAATCACTCATCCCCCTCTATTGAAAATATTTTATTAATCGATAATCTCAAACATAATTTGCTAAGTATTAGTCAATTATGTGATAGATGTTATAATATAAAATTCGATTCATCTAAATGCCTAATTAAGGATGCTACATCAAAAGAGGCGATTTTCATAGGGAGCCAAAACAAGGATGTTTATATCATAAATATCGAGGATGACAATTACGAACATTGCTTACTTGGTTTTAAAGACGAAACTTGGCTTTGGCATAAACGACTTGGTCATGTAAATATGGAACTTATTTCAAAAATTTCTAAAAATAATTTTGTAAAAGGATTGCCAAGTTTGAAATTTGAAAAGGACAAAATATGTGACGCATGTCAATTTGGAAAACAAGTCAAAAGCTCTTTTAAACATAAGGTATTTTCATCTACTACGAAACCATTGCAACTTCTCCACATGGACCTCTTTGGACCATCAAGAACAGCTAGTTTAGGTGGTAAATATTATGCCTTTGTTATCGTTGATGATTTTTCTAGATTCACATGGGTAATATTTTTAAGTGCAAAAGATGAAGCATTAAAAACTTTCAAACACTTTTGTAAGAAATTAGAAAATGAAAAAGACCACACTATCACTACTATTAGAAGTGATCACGGTGGAGAATTTGACAATCTTGCATTTGATGATTTTTGTAATGATAATGGATATGAACAAAATGGTGTAGTAGAAAGAAAGAATCGTACATTATAAGAAATGGCTCGTACCATGCTAAATGAAAATAATTTACCAAAATATTTTTGGGCCGAAGCCGTTAATATCGCATGTTATATTATAAATAGAGTCTTGGTCAGTCGCAAGAAAACCGAAACTCCATATGAGCTTTGGAGAAATAGAATTCCCAACGTTAGTTATTTCAAAGTATTCGGTTGCAAATGTTTTATCTTAAACACAAAAGACAACTTGGGAAAGTTTGATTCAAAATCCGATGTTGGAATTTTTCTTGGTATCAACTAGTAAAGCATATAGAGTTTTTAACAAAAGAACTCTAATTGTTGAAGAATCAATGCATGTTACCTTTGATGAAACTAATCTACTTGATCAAGAGAAAGGTATCGAAGATGATGTAGGTTTGGAAACTCCTCTCGAACAAATTGGAATCAAAGAAGTACCAAATGATGAGCAATCTAAGGAATCCAACGATCAAGGAGGAGAAAAAATTCCAAACAAAACTCAAGAAGAAACTACATTGCCAAAAGAATGGAAGTTTGTCTCATCTCACCCAAAAGAGTTAATCATCGGAGATCCATCAAAAGGTATCACTACTAGAACCTCTCATAGAAATCATCTCGGTAGTTGTGCATTCATTTCACAAATCGAACCTAAAAATTTCAAAGAAGCGGAATTTGATGAGTTTTGGACTCTAGCAATGCAAGACGAACTAAATCAATTTGAAGGAAATCATGTATGGGACTTGGTTGCTAGACCAACAAATCAAACCGTTATCGGCACTAAATGGGTTTTTAGAAATAAAAAGGATGAAAATGGAATCATCGTACGTAACAACGCTAGATTAGTGGCCCAAGGTTACAATCAAGAAGAAGGAATTGATTATGAGGAAACATTTGCACCAGTAGCTCGATTAGAATTCATTCGCATGCTTCTTGCTTTTGCATGACACAAAGATTTCACTCTTTATCAAATGGATGTTAAAAGTGCATTTTTAAATGGATTTATTCAAGAAAAAGTCTATGTTGAACAACCACCCGGCTTTGAAAATCGTAAAGTTCCACACCATGTATTTAAACTTAGAAAAGCTCTCTGCGGCCTCAAACAAGCTCCTAGAGCTTGGTATGAACGATTGAGCAAATTCTTACTTTCAAATGGTTTCTCTATTGGAAAAGTCGATACTACTCTTTTTATCAAAACTCAAAAACAAGACATGCTTATTGTTCAAATTTATGTTGATGACATTATCTTTGGTGCAACAAATATTCAATTTTGTGAAAAATTCTCTAAAAACATGAGCATGAAATTTGAAATGAGTATGATGGGTGAACTTAGATTCTTTCTCGAACTTCAAATCAAACAAACATGTAATGACATATTCATAAATCAAAGCAAGTACATCTTAGATATGCTAAACAAGTTCGAATTAAAAGATCTAAAACCAATGAACACTCCAATGAGCACTTCTATAAAGCTTGACAAGGATGAACGAGACACTTCCATCGACATCACTAAATATCGAGGTATGATCGGATCCCTTCTTTATTTAACTGCAAGTAGACCCGATATTATGTTTAGTGTATGTTTATGTGCTCGTTTTCAATCTAATCCTAAGGAATCCCACCTCAAAGCCGTTAAAAGAATCTTTAGATACCTTAGTGGGACTCAAAACTTAGGACTTTGGTATCCAAAACGTACTCACCTTGATCTACTTAGTTACTCGGATGCCGATTGGGCCGGTTGTCAAGTTGATCGGAAAAGCACTAGTGGTACGTGTCACTTCCTCGGTTTTGCTTTAGTATCATGGTTCAGTAAGAAACAAAACTCCGTGGCATTATCCACTGCTGAGGCCGAATACATTTCCGCCGCTAGTTGTTGTGCTCAAGTGCTTTGGATGAAACAAACTCTTAGTGACTATCATATATCCTATGATCATATCCCTATCATGTGCGATAACACAAGTGCTATCAATTTATCCAAAAATCCCATCTTACACTCTCGAACGAAACATATTGAGATTCGACATCATTTTTTACGAGACCATGTTCAAAACGGTGATATTTCACTTGAATTTGTTGATAGCGAACACCAATTAGCTGATATTTTCACCAAACCTCTTGCACCCGATCGCTTTTCATTCATTAGAAGAGGTTTAGTTCTAATCAATGAAAATGAAATGCATGTCTAAATCCATAGGACTCTTATAAACTTCATTTTCATCTTCAGCTGAATCGGACAGATAACCGGACGACCGGAACAGAACCGGACTGTCCCAGTTTGCCTCAGTTTGCTGAACCGGATGTCCGGTTCAGGCATCCGGACGTCCGGATGTGCAGATCTGAGGAGTCACAATTCGCGATTATAATCTCCTCTTCTTCATTTTTTTTCTTCACTTTTCACCTTCTTCCCCAAATTCTCTCCCTACATCTCTTCTCCATAGAGCAATCTCACATCTCAAACCTCCGATTTCTCTTAGATATTACAAACCCCATCACTTCTACATTCCAATTTATCACAAAAACTTCATTTTTCATATCCAAATCTTCAAATTTTTTCCCAAAAGTGATTTTAACCCTAGAACAACAAATCATCTCACATGGCAACTACAAGAAGCAAGGGAAAACGTCTCAAAAGCATGGTACGACGCTCTCCTCCACCCTCTTCCGACGAGGACATGGATTCCGAACCCGAGGTGCCGGTCAACCCTTTTGCAAAATCGCCCATTCTACTTGGTAAGAATGTTAATTTCGTCGATTTTACCTTTGATGCACCCTCTTTTCACATTGAAGAAACTTTTGAAAATATGGGTTGGATTTCCATCGCTACATTAGAGGAAAATGCATATCCTCGCCTTATGCAAATTTTTTATCATGACATCGTAATTTCACCCTCAAATGAAATCTTATGTTTTATCAAAAATAAACGCATTGTTATCAATCATGCACTCATCCGTGATATCTTAGAGCTTGAAGAATGTAGCACTCAAATATTTTCACATAAAACTCATCCAAAACTTGATGGTTACGCTCCTACCGATGCTTGTCGTCGTGTCACCGGGAAAAATGTTGAAAACATCACAAAAGTTAGCGCACATCAATTATCTCTTCCTTGTAAAGTTTTACATAACATTATTGCAAATGTCATTGTTTCACGAAAAGGCCATCGAGATGAAGTGAGTGCTTTTGATCTCTTCCTTCTCGATTTCCTTCTCGTCGGTAGAAAACTCGATTTTCCAACCATCGTAATAGGTCTTATGAAACTCATTCACTCTTCCTGAGCCATTAAAGCCTTACCATATGGCATGCTTCTTACCAAAATCTTCAAACATTTTAACATTGCATTAGATGATGAAGCATTCATATCACCAAAACCCACCGACGCCATCAACATTCAAACACTTAAACGCATGAAAATAGTAAAAGAACACGGTCAATGGGTGGCACACACAAAAGGGTTTGACCCCACTTCGGGCCCATCTACTCTTCCCTTTGCCGGTGATGAAGATGAAGAAGATGATACTGATATACCACCAGATCCACAACATGCTCCAAGTACTCATTTCTCATTCGGTGGCTTCACATTTACCGAAGATCACTACAACATGCTAAACGGTCGCATTGATTCTCTTGCCTCCACGGTTGATGGTCTCAGCGGAATGCTTCAACGAGTACTCACTCAACAGGAAACCATGCAAGCTCAGCAGAACGCTTTTTATGCTCACTTTTACGCCCAGTTTCCTCATCCAGAATCTTAGTTTTGGGTCCTTTTGATTTTAGCTCGCTTCTATCTTTTATATTTTTACGTTGAACTCTATGCTCTACTTTCTTTATGTTAAGAATTTCGGTTTTAAATATGATTATGTCTTTGTTTATGATTTTCTATGATCTATCTATCTTTTTGTTTATGCCAAAAAGGGGAAAACATATAAGAAATGATTTGAATACATATTCAATATGAGAACTCTTGATCTATAAAACATAGGGGGAACATAACTACAAACTGTTGATATAACTTTTTCATCATATATCATTTATTGTTTGTCATAATCAAAAAGGGAGAAATTGTTGACCTATGGTCATACTATATGTTTTGATTATAACAAACAACTCATATTTATATCTAAGGTTATCTGTAAATTGACATATTGGCAAATTGAGTCTAAACGATTGAATGAGCAGTTATCAAGGAAGCTCAAACAAAGATTGATCAAGCTCATATGGGAAAAGCTTTACGTCTCAAAAACAAGCACTTGCATCAAATTCATCAAGATAGTGTATCTAGGCCACTTATAACTTGATTGTAAAGGTAAAACATTTTTAATTCTTAGCAATGATACTTAGAGCTTAAGAAATGATTTTTCACACACTTGACACAAGTTACGTGATAAAAACGTTTGCACAAAATTACGCTCAAAATGAAAGGTTTTTCCAAACATATCTCTTATAAACTTTCAAGACAAACTTATATTGAAAAATCGGGAAAAACATTATTTGCAAACCTAAATAAAAAGAAAAAGGAAACTTTGTCATCCGGACGTCGGATGGTGAACCGGACGTCCGGTTCATCAGCAACGGTAACTTTTTTGACCGTTCTGACAAAAGTAACTCTAATGGTAAGTTGGTCATCCGGTTCTGAACCGGACGTCCGGTTGGTCGTCCGGATGGACAGAGATCTTGACGTTTTGCAACTATTATAAATACCAACTCATCTACTACTTTAAGATCAATCCTTTTGAGCATAAAATTATATACTTCTTGAGTCTACTTTTGATCTTACACAATTGCTCTTGAAAAATCTTTGATCAAAAACTAATTCTTGAAGATCATTCTCACATCAAAGATTTATACACAAAACACTTGAGCTTCGTTCATTGCTATCCATTAAAGTGTTTGCCTACTTCTCCTCTTACACTCAACCTTATACTCATCATTAGTTAAGAAGAGAAGTTTATCGCTTGTAATATTCATTTGTGAATTGTGGGTCGTGTTGAGGTCCCGGAAAGCTCAACATTGTAAAATGATCGGTGCTCCTTGGTTGTAAGTCACCGGAAGCGTTGTAAAAGGTTGGATTGCACCACAAGTCAATCAACATAGTGAAAAAGGCCTTGCTCGTGACGGAGAGCTCGGTAACGGGGGACGTAGATCATTGTGTTGGATCGAACCTCCATATCATATCGTTTGCATTCTCTAACTCTTTTACTTAACGCTATCATCTTGTGCAAACTTATTTCCCTTACCTACGTATCTATTTGCATTTATATTGGTTTATTATTATTTGTGTGAACATTAGTTTTTAAATCTTATATTACTATCGAAAAAGTTTAAAAACCAATTCACCCCCCTCTTGGTTAGCCAATCTTGGGCTTTCATACCCTGTTTAAGAATAGAAATCTTTAAAACCCCGTTGAGATGTAATTTCCACAATCAATAATCAAGATTATAGAGTAAGAAGTAAAGGCAAATAACAAGAATTCA
The DNA here is from genome assembly GCA_019097785.1 of Fraxinus excelsior. Classification (NCBI taxonomy): domain Eukaryota; kingdom Viridiplantae; phylum Streptophyta; class Magnoliopsida; order Lamiales; family Oleaceae; genus Fraxinus; species Fraxinus excelsior. The sequence continues at coordinate 31,194,230 of CM032628.1, read as the reverse complement.
AGAATCAAAAGGGCAATATTCAAGATTAAAGATTAAGAAGCCAACATGAAGAGATTGCATTTGATCTTCAAGATTCGAAATCAAGATCTAGTAATAAAGAATAATTTCCAATAAATTAAGGCATGTTCCACATTTAATGATTTTCTTGGTAATTTGACATTTTGATTGGAGAATGTTGGCAATAAAATAATTAGATTTCCAAGTTCTTAAGATTTAAAATTTTAATAAAATTTAACAAGTGGTATCAGAGCCAACTCCTTATTAATTCATTGAGAATCGAGAAATAACTTTAGAGATGAAATTCGTACTTTGGATCCTTCAATTTTGAGATACGAATTTTGGCCCTAAATTTCAAATTTATGTTTTTAGGAATTTTTAATTTCAGAAATTTTTGGATCAAACACTTTCAGTTAAAATTATTCAATATAAAGGGCGTGCGTTGGACATGATTTACTCTTTAATATTTTTCTCTCTCATAATCTAGAACAAATTAAGAAAAAAGCCTATCAAGCATGCCATTATCATTTTGTATTATAATTTTGTGATTTACAAATCTACTCTTTCTTGAAAGAGAGATTTTGAGGTTTACTATTCATTTGGGATTTCTACTCACATATTACTGTTCCATATGTGGAAAAACAATTGCCGTCTTTATTGACTTAATTGATAAAATACATGTAATTATAAAAAATAAAAATAAAAAATATGCAAACCAACTCAATGACACAGTAACAATGGGACTAATTGGTATATATTTTCTTTAGCCGTCAACTGCAGTTGATATTTATAAATATCTTCTCCATGTACTATTGGAGAAATCGCCAATTGCAGTTGATATTTTATAAACATCATGTATTGGGGAAGCAAACCAATTCATGGTATATCTTTTAATTCATTCTTTATCTCAAATCTTCTAACTTGTCACTCTTTCTCTCTCGCAAGCAAAACAATCTCCATCGGGTAAGGTTCATATTATAATTGTAATGGTGATATCATTTCATTGGAGTGTATAATTTGGTTGTTTACTCATTCTCCTAGACCTTTTACCCAGCGCTGATGTAATTTGGATTTTTGTTTAGCCTTATGATTTTAACTACCCCAGTTTCTATGTTTAAATTTCACATGACATCCCACTTCAAGTTATCTGTTCACTATAATCAGATTTTAGAATAAATCTTGGATATCAATGGTTTTTTTTTATTTTTTTTTGTTGAAAAAAACTACTTCATTTTATATAACAGAATTAGGTTTGCCTATGCGTGTCTTATATAGTGTGATAATTGTCGTAGTGCCGGCAAGTTGGGAGAAGCTTAAGTTGCAGGACATATACTGGTAAGTTTTTAATGCTGATTAAATCTTCCAATCTTTATGCTTTTTACGCTTTATTATTTAATGGATTTTATCTATGCTTTGGGATTATATTCTAATGTAAATATTACAAGATTGATGATTTAAGTGTTAGTACAAAATCGGATGTCTATTGAATTATTGTTAGCACGTAAAAAAAGGAAAAAAACTGAAGATTGTAATATAAAAATAAATAAATTTGAAAGCTCCGTACAGTATGGAGTAAGGCTCCGCACTTGTGCGAAGAACTCCCCACAAGGGGCACTGCCCCCTCGACCTCTACCTTTTTTTTTTTCAATTTTACCATGTTGCCTCTGAATATCTGATTTTTTCTTGGGTAAGCCATCGTCTATTATACATATACTTGCAATTGTTGACTTTACATTCCTACTTTGCTCCTAACGGAGGCCAAAAGGCAAACTACAACTTTTCCTATACATTTTGCCCACAACATCAAATCCAAATTGGCTACGTCAATTTCCTACCGACTCCTAGGATTTTTTTACAAAAATCTCTTCGCTGAGCTCACAAAAAGAAAAAGATCCATTTGTTGAGCACAAAAGCAATTGAATCTGAAAAAAAAATCCTTCTTATAACCTTGGTACAAAATTGAGAGATATGTTACAGTTTGCAAACCTCTCTCCGATCACCAACAACAAACTCAAAGGTAAAGAGAGCGGCGACAAAGATTTTGCACTGGGTGCACTGATCATAGCAAAAGAATAGCTCATCCTATGTCTTGTACATATGTTCTAATATTCTTGGCATACGGGACTTTTCCCAACAACCTCCAGCTCAAGAGTCGATTGCACATGACCTACATAACAATAAGTGGAAATTCAAAGCCGAAAGAATTCACAGTAAGTTTCTTAATTGTAGGTAAGGTCAAGGGGTGGGTTCGAGAGAATATGTTCTTTCTTATTGGATATTTGATAAATGAGGATTATTTGATTAAGCTTAAATATGTCTCCATCCTACAACCGTTTCTGGTTGTTCTCATGGACTAAAATAACTATCCTTTTTTAATATTAGGTGACTTTATGTGGTAGAATTGCATTAAATATTTTAGTTCCAAATTTACCCTTAACATTAGTGTTCATGGAAATTCATTTTAAATTACTATGTGGAGGTATTTTTGGTAAATTTATTGTTAAAATGGGGGATGTAATTGTCTTTTCCATTCTCAGTATAATAAATATTGTCTGTCAAACAACTGTCATTTGATCAATTTCGATGCAACCAAATTTTTAATGACAATTTTCATTTCTTCTCATATTAGAAATATCTTCTCCAAAGTTCATTCATTCTCTTGTAATGCAATCTCTCATCTAATCTTAGCATTCAAGACACTAATATTACATTCAATACAACATAACCCGTGCATTGCACGTGGCAAAAACTAGTATTAAGATAAATGTAGTGACTTACCCACACAATATTATAATACAATATATATACTTTGATAAAGATTTAATTAATGCATGAGAAAGTGGTGGCATTTTTTTGGAAGGTGTGAGCAATTGATTTTCAATTAGGGTCGTTTGTTTTAAATATGGAATTTGGGTGGAAAGAAAACGAATTGCATGGAATTGAATTGTCAAGAACTTGTGTTACTGGGAATTGTCAATTAATTATATTTAATTGATATAATTTTTCACCTGAAAAATGTTGAAATTTTCTATCTTTGGAGTTCGTTTGGCTTTGTTTTTCATGAAAATTGTCAATTAAAGAGATAAAATTTCTTACAATTGAGGATATAATTTATTTGGATTGCCAGAAAAAAATTGGAAAATTTTTTGTTTTCATTTGACTTTGTTTTACGTGAAAATTGTTAATTTAAGGGATAACTTTTTTTTTTTTTTTTTTTACACAATTGGGGATAGATTTTGTTTCTATTGCAAAAAAAAAAAAAAAAAAAAAAAAGAGAGAGATGGAAAACCAAAAACCACCTAAAAGGTGGTAATTGAAATTCAACTAAAACCAAGAAAATGGGCAAAGGTAGAAAATCAATTCTTGGGTAAAAAAAGTGTCAAGCCCCATTTTGAGACGTTAGCTTGAGCCCGGTCGGCCCATGAGCCTAAAATAAATTGCATGCTACTTCTTTTTTTTTAAAGAAATAGAGAGAGAGAAAAACTTTCCCTCCACTTTTTTTAATTTCAGCTGTAATTTTCTAATATGTTAATATTTAGTTATTATTAACAATACATATAAATTACACAAATTTAAATTCTTTAAAAAAAATTTAGATTTAACATGAATTTAAAAAAAATCGAGGGAAATGCATATAAAAAGAACTAATGAGCACGATAATTGACATAAAAAATATGTGCAGAAGAGAACCAATGCAGGCAGCATAGTGGAAGAGGATCGCATTGCAGAAAGGGGGAAACATGTCGAAGCTGTAGAACTGAAATTCCAAGGCAATGAGGATGCCTATAAAATGCAATGTGTTCTGGTCAGATTAAAGTCTATGATGAGCCTCAAGAGAAATTTGTCAGTACTTATCCATGAAATATTAATTTTTTTCATTCTTATTTGGATATGTATAGCAACTTGAGGTCCATTGCGGATAGCAATGGCGAAATAGCTCGTCGGCTCATCGCTCGGTTGGGCTGAGCCCCATTTTGAGACGTCAGCTTGAGCCGGGTCGGCCCATAGCTGTAATTTTTTTATATGTTAATATTTAGTTATTATTTATAATACGTATAAATTGTATAAATATTAAATTCTTTAAAAAAATTTAAATTTGTCACGAATTTAAAAAAAAAATTGAGTCGGCTCGGCTCGCTAAGGCCCTAGCCGAAAGCTCGAGTCGAGCTTAAATTTTTTGGTCGAGCTTTTGCTCGGCTCGGGTTGGGCCAAAAAAAAAAGCTCAAAGTATTTTTACTCGAGCCGAGCCTCAGCAAAAAGTTTCGGCTCGTTGACACTCCTAATCGCGTATTTACAAAATAGAAATCAAAACGATGAAAATCATGGCTGTAATGCACGTCTCGTTCTGCCTGTCTGAATTTGGATTTATGTGATATTGTCGTTGACCTCTAAAATTCATCCTTTTTTACATTTAGCTTGCTATGCTATCACTTTTGCAATTGTACTAGCCTGGACATGATATATGTTGATGATTATTTCATTAATAGCACATAGTGATGATTTCCTTCTATCGTTATAAATATCCTTAGTGCTATAGCTACCTAGCCAGACACATAAGTTATGAATTTCAAGGTACATACTTCCATTAAAGGACAAAGAAATTGTAGTACACGAAGAATAACACATACACACACACGCACAAAAAGTAGCAATGAAGGGAAAACACGGCTTCATATGTGCAAATAATGAATTATACTTTCACTTTTACAGCTTTCGATGGCATAGACTCCTCATTGAACTATAAACACTGACCGAGCTCACTTTCGTCATTGAACCTTAAAAATATTCTCTGTTTCTTTACCACTTACTAACGCACTATGTTTGTCTCCTAATATCTCTTTCCATTAAGAATAGTTTGTGGTTTGTTTTTTATGCTACAAGTAGCTAAGCAAATGAAACTTGAATACAAGAAAAATGCTGCTTTGTTGAATAAGTTTATGAAGAAACATGGCTCAAATACAGATGTCTTAGAGAGGATGAATGCAGAAGTTAGTCATCTGCATACCAGATGCAATGTTGACATGTAATCCATGGACTTCAAGGTTTCAAAAATTAATAATTTGTGCGATGGTCAGCTGTATCCGAAACTGTTGCCCTTGTTGATGCGAAAGTACTATGCCGCTTGAGAAATACTTTGTGATGTCTAGCCGTTGTTGAGGATCTGTAACTTTCTTCCATTACCATTGGTTGTAAACGAAATAATTAATGCGGCATATACCATGATTGCTTCATTAAACACGTTAAGTATTCTAATATGATACCACGAATTTCTCTTGATTCTATTGCCATTGTAAACAAAATAATTGATGTTGCATATACCATGACCGCTTTATTAAACATGTAAACTCTAAGTATTCTAATATGATACCATGGATCTCTCTTGCTTCTATTACCATTTGTTGTAAAGAAAATAATTAATGCGGTATATACCATCACTGCTTCATTGAACACATAAACTCTGTGTATTCTGATATGATACCACGAGTTTCTCTTGCTTATCTTCATGTGCATGAACTTCCAGGTTTCATTGTTCTTACTACCCCCAAAAATCAATTAACCTATGTGTCAATGTTAGCCTTAAAATCTATACTAAGCTTTTGTAATGGATCATGAGATGGCTACAATGTGGGAAATGATGGGAATTTAACACGAAGAACAATACAGGGTAGTGCGAGCTCTTGGGCATTGGGACATGTCTCATTCTCCATCAGAAACGAGCGACCTCCACCAAAACCACGCTCGACGGTTGTATAATGTTGTTTAAGAGTGGCATACTCATTTCAGTGAGCTCATGTCACAACAAGAAGAGTATGTTGAAGCGCTCAATGAATAGATGAAGCTAAGCCTCATTCCTGTTGGTAAGTACTTCGCGAGACCCAACATCCCCCTATACAGACACTCTGCACGTCTGGCATGTTTATCTGAAGAAGATTCCGGATGAATATATTAAAGATTAACACTGCTGCTATGATTCAGAGTACATGGATGAATAAGAAAGATGCATTAAATCTTAAAAATAAATGTGCAAAATCGAAGGAAAAGCGTAAAAAAAGAATTGATGAGCACAATAATTGGAATAAAAAATATGTACAGAAGAGTACCAATGCACGATGCATAGTGGAAGAGGATTGCATGCAGAAAGGGGGAAAAATGTTGAAGCTGCAGAACTGAAATTCCAAGGCGATGAGGATACCTACCAAATGCAATGTGTTCTGGTCAGATTAAAGTCTATTATCATCCGGAAGAGAAATCTGTTGGTACTTATCCATGAAATATTAGATTTTTTTCATTCTTTTTCGGATATGTATAGCAACTTGAGGTCTATCGCGTATAGCGATGGAAAATGGCTTGTGGCTCGATTGGGCCGAGCCCAGTTTTGAGACATAGGCTCTAGCCGAGTCAGCCCATGAGCCTAAAAAATTACATGCCACTTCTTTTTTTAAAAAGAGAGAGGGAGAAAAACTTGCCTACCACTTTTTTTTTTTTTTTTAATTTCAGTTGTAATTTCTTTATATGTTAATATTTAGTTATTATTTATAATATGTATAAATTGCACAAATTTTAAATTTTAAAAAAAATTAAATTTGCCACGAATTTTAAAAAAATCGAGGGAAAAGTGTATAAAAAAACTAATGAGCACGATAATTGGCATAAATAATATGTGAAGAAGAGAACCAATGCAGGCAGCGTAGTGGGAGAGGATCGCATTGCAGAAACTGGGAAACATGTTGAAGCTGCAGAACTGAAATTCCAAGGCGATGAGGATGCATACCAAATGCAATGTGTTCTGGTTAGATTAAAATCTAATGATTAGCCTGAAGAGAAATTTGTTGATACTTATACATGAAATATTATATTTTTTTTCGTTCTTGATCGGATACGTATAGCAACTTGAGGTCCATCGCGTATAGCGATGGCAAAATGGCTCATTGGCTCATTGCTCGGTTGGGCCGATCCCCATTTTGAAACGTCGACTCGAGCCGGGTCGGCCCACAAGCCCAAAAAAATTGCATGCCACTTCTTTTTTCTAAAAAGAAAAAAGAAAGAAAACCTTGCCCACCGCTTTTTTTTTTTTATTTCGGCTGTAATTTTCTTACATGTTAATCTTTAGTTATTATTTATAATAAGTATAAATTACACAAATTTTAAATTCTTTAAAAAAAAGTTTTAGATTTGTCATGAATTGAAAAAATAATCGAGGGAAAAGCGTATAAAAAGAACTGATGAGCACGATAATTGGCATAAAAATATGTGCAGAAGAGAACTAATGCAGGCAAAGCACCGAAAGAGGATCGCATTACAGAAAGGGGGAAACATGTTGAAGCTGTAGAACTGAAATTCCAAGGCGATGAGGATGCCTACCAAATGCAATGTGTTTTGGTCAGATCAAAGTCTATGATAAGCTTGAAGAGAAATTTATAGGTACTTATCCATGCAATGTTATATTTTTCCCATTCTTGTTCGGATATGTATAGCAACTTGAGGTCCATCGCGTATAGCGATGGCAAAATGGCTTATCGACTTATGGCTCGATTGGGCCGAGCCCCATTTTGAGACGTCGCTGGAGCTGGGTCAACCCATTTAAAAAAGAGATACAACGAGAGATCGAAGAGTCAAGTCAAGAGAAGAGATTCATCGAGGGATTAAAGTTTAAAGCAAAGATTGAAAGCGGAAGAAGACCTTGGTGCAAGAGTTGATTCCTTTTCATATCTTTATTCAATTAATCCAATGATATACTCAAATATGTTTATTATAGTTTTTCTTTTTACATTATGCGTAATTAAACTTTAGATTATGGCAAAAAATGTAGTCTTTTGTAATCCTTGATTCTTTTATTCAAAGATTTCTGTAGTATACTCTTTTTTGTATTGATTTTGTTATGAAATTAATACTTTAGATTATCCTGCAAATAATTTGATGATTACTTGAATTTCTTACGAATCGAGAGGTGATTTTTAGGCTTAGATCGTATAATAAAATCTGGTAAAGTACTATAACGTGTAGAGATACACATATTAATTATTGCGGTCGTTATACGAATTCTTATAACTATATTTCGTTTAACTAAGGATAATTCACATAGAAATATGAAATTGAATTAGTTAAATAGGCTAAATGAGAACTCAATAAGGGTAAATCGATTATAATATAAGGATTTGACTGAGCACTACAATATGTTAGAATCTTGAATTAAGAATCCAAGGTGATCATTAGATGAACTTGTTTTGCCCTAAGAATCTTGTTAGTATTTTTATAACTTCGAGATAATGAAGGCTCCTTTCTAAGAGTTGAATATAAGTTGGGAGGGAGGGGTGAGGAGATAGATCTTGAACCAATGTCAAATGAAGGAAAATGTTATATGATCTTCAAAGTCGTCTCCAATTTCCATAATTAACTCAAATGTTGGAGCATGAATTGCATAATACCCCAATTATGGTTGGAAAAATGGTTTTTTTAGCTTACTTTTGGCACAATTTTAGGTGGGACCCGTTGCTTCAATTTGGAATATCAAAGTTGATTCGTTTTCTCCTCCATGAGAATATTGAAATCATATATTTACTTGCCAAAAATGATAAACGGGGTGAATGAGAAATTGGAGTTCGAAGTGGACCATTGGAAGATTGTTTATGTTGGAAGGAAAATTATATTTAAGTATAACCCACATAGAAAGTTGATGAAAGTAATGACCACTTTATATATGGTTACATTTGGGAAGTGTGTAATCATGTATAGAGCATAAAAACTCTCTCCACGGTTGCGCGCTGAGGGGGTGCAAATCAAGGACCAAAAATTGTATATCGAACCTTGAACTTGGTGCATGGACGAATATCGGACCAAATGAAGCAAAAATTAGCCATTCAGGAGTGTTCGCGTTTTGCTAATTTTTGCTTTTTCTAAATGGCTTTCTAGCTGCTAAAAATGTTGAAACTCCAATAATTATTGCCAGTATAGCTTTTTCTGACTGACTTTTTAGCTTCTCAAACTGTTGAAACTCCAATAATTATTTCCAGTATAGCATTGAGTTAATGGACAGATTTACTCACCATTCATAGAGGCCAAGTTTATAATTGAGCTCGTTTCTCCATTATTCAACACCAGAAAAATTACTCTCCTGCATAATTTTCGGTTCTCTTCTGCATCATTTCTAGTTCCAGTTCTCAGAAAATTCTCATTTTCGTCTAAGTCTTGGTGGTGCTATTTTGACACAAATTCATCATGTCAGAGTAGAAATTAAAGTGATCAAATTCTACCATTCATCAAACACTTACGGTGAGGGGGAGAATCTGTTTTAATGAAACTATGTACACACGGGCCTCGGTTTGCAGATTTATTTCTGCAGTTTTCGTTCTCTATTTGTTTAAATAAAATTTATATTATTCTATATTCTTGTAACAATTACTATTTTCATTTTTATTGGCAAACCATTTACTTTCAAGATCCTTAAAAAAGGTTCTTCACTGCCAAATTCTGTAGTCCAGTAAGTGCAAAAATGTGTTAGTTTTTGTGGCTTCAGGTAACATGATAGCAAGTCAAGGCATCAGAATTTATATTATAGATTTGCTCTGGCCGGGTCTTGGTGACCTTTTTGATGCCATGGATGGGCAATAACCATTTTAGATTTGCTATGGGAATGAATTATTTTGCTAACAACATGTGCTTTTAATTATTTCTAACAATTGTTTAGGAGACTAGCTTGCTACAAAAGTTGAAATTTGGAGGTCCGATTATTAGGAAAAGTGAACAGAGATTCAAGTGCTTATTTGAGTATAGAATGAAAAGTGAAATTTGTTCCTTAGATCAAAATCCATCGTAAAAACGCTGAGACATATTTAATATAGTGATAGCAATGGGCCGAACCGACTCGGCCCTTCAACCCACGAGCAGCGAGCTCGGCTCGAGCTTGTGACTCGTGCACAAATGAACCACGAGCAACAAGCTCGTGAGCTCACGAGCCGAGCCGCGAGCCACGAGCTTTTTGAATTTATATATTTTTTTACATTTTTTTTTTCAAGGCTCGGCTCGGGCTAGTCATTTGACGAGCCCGAGCGGCTCGACGAGTCGGTCGGCCCGTTTGTCATCTCTAATTTAACACTAGAATTTCAAACTTTTTAGACTGAGAAAAATTTCAAGCTTTTAAGAGTTATCGAAACAGTACGCTGACAGTTGTTCTTTGTGTGCATGTATGTACCATTTGTATTTTCTTTTTCTAGTTGAAACACAATCGTAGTATAAACGGCCCAATAAGGGAGTTGATGAATAACCTTGCCATGTAATTCTTATCACTAATCGCATGAAAAGTGATATGCCAATTCTTTTTTAAAAGGCGTGAATGGTTAGGCCATCTTCAATGCTGCATCAAATTTGGTATAAAACACCCCTTCAATGGTACACAAAATTTGGTGTAATTCATTATTCTCATTTTGCCATTTATTTTCTATTACAACAAAATGTCGTTCCTTCTATATTTTTATCTTTTTAGAATTAACTGATTTGAATTTATTTATAATTATTTTTATTTAACGTTTATTTTTATTTTCTAATAAAATAATAAGTATTGATACAACAAATTAAAATTGTTCATTAAAATTTTGATAATTAGAAGAAAAAAAATAGTACTAGAACAGCAACATAAACATCTTAAATACATGCAATATTAAGCAAAAACAATAATTTAGTACTTCAGAAGGTCATTTGCAGTTCCTCCAAGACCGTTAAAAAATTCACCCAAAAGAATCAAATGTACATTGAGATCCTTGACCTTATTGTTGAACTCTCTTTTGCAAAATTCTTGTTTGTTCGTTTCGGAAAAACTCACGTAGAGTTGGATCTAATATGGAATTCAAATCCTTTAGCAAAATTTTATTTTCTTCTTGATATTCTATTAAGGTCAATTTTTTTGACTCGTTTTGAGCTCTTAGCATTTGAATTTCAAAAATTTGTTGTCTATCCTCACTTCCTTTTTCGAAAATTTCAACGAGTTGTCGATTTTCATCTTTGATGGTTTCAATAATTTTTTGACTTTCTTCATCATTTTTCATTTCTAACTTTGCTTTTTTAATACCACTAGGTCGTTCAGTTGAAGTACCAACTACATTTTCTTCGTTTATATTAAGACTAAATGAAGATAATCTCGGAGATACTGAAGAGGGAGATTCTGATGGTGATGATGCAAAATTACCATATCGCATTTGGAAGACTGATGTTGCTGTGTCAACGTCATGTTGAAATTTTTCAATATCTTTAAGCATAGGCCAAACATGATCAAATTTGAACCCCTTCTTGTAATTTTTATCTTGTGTTAACAATGTTTTGGCTCGATATAACTGCAAAATTATGTAAATATAATGTTAAAATTCAAGAAATGTTATGTTACGATAATTAAAAAAAAAATTACATGTAATACTCACAATATCTTGTTCTGAAACCCCACTTGAATTAAAATTTTCAACTTGTCGAATACATCCCTTCAGTTTGTCCACTGCAGTGAGAATAACTCGCATTCGAGCCTGCAAAGATCTTTTAGATCGAGGTGGATTGATAGAGTCTGCCTTCATGTTGTTATATTTATTCTCAGCTCGAGACCAGAATTGATCTTTTGATTGGTTTATACCTATCAAATTTTGTGAAATATCAAGATATACATGACACAAGTCTAAGTCTTCTTCATTTGTATATGAAGAACTTCGATGATTTAAACCCATATGGGAGAAGATTTTGGAGAAAAATGGAGGGAATATTAATTATTTCTGGTGAAGTGAAGATTTGGAGAGGAGATGGTAAGAGAGAATGAAGGTGTAGTATGCTATTTTATAGAAGATAATGCTACAAAAGATAATTAGTTTGGTTGAGATTGTGATGAATGGAGAGGTTACACCAAATTTGGTGTTGAAGTTACACCAAATTTGGTGCAACAGCCCTTAGCTAACTGTGAGAGAGGTGTAAATGAGTTGGGTAGATAGACGGAATGATATTTGAATTGGGTTAGTAGATATGGGCTATTTGGAGATGGCACAATAAGATTTTGAAGCTTTGACCTATAGTTTAGACGATAATAGCTACTGAGTTGTTATGGTGGAATGTGACTCTCAAAGGTGGTTTAAAGATAAAGGTGCAACGGAGTCGAGATGGCCATTACCATTTTTATCCCATTGAGAATTTTTGGACAGCAAAATAATTTTTATTTATATGCATACGAGGTAAGTTGAAAAAGTAGAATAATTTCGTCACTCCTAAAATTGAAATCTAATAAAAAAATTCTACGCTCCACATGTAGGGATCTTGAAATATTTTGACTGTTTACTTATATAAGAAAGACATGGCTCTCTTGTATCGTTTTTCGAAAGGAGAATAGAGTAGCTCACATGTTATCTTTTTTCAATTGATTAGCCCTGTGTCGAGTCCGTTTTAATGAGGTTTTGAGGACAATAAATTTTGAAATAGTAATTTTTTAGAGAATGTACGGTTAAGAAAAAATGAAAATTTTTAGATTTACACGTAATGTTATTTTATTAAAGACTGCATAATTGAACAATAGAAAGTGAAATGCATTAAAATTAAAATGGAGCTCAAACAGTTGCAAGTGAATTGGTTGGATGCTCCTTTTTATCACCTCGTACTAATTCGAAGTTTAAGATTTTAGTTTTGGTAATTTTGAAATTATTGCTGTATAAGTTATATATTCTTATCTTCTAGAATTTGCAATTCTTCGTCGAATTTGTGAGACATCTCATCCTTTTTAGTTTTACTGTAACTCTTAAGAATCATCAAAAAATAAGATGATGATTTTATAAAATAAAGAATGCTGCAGCCTAAATTTCAGAATTGACAAACAAAAATGTGATGGTTTAAAGAGGAATAACATCTTCATTCATCAACAAATTAGCTTTATACCACAATCAGTAAATTGAAATCTAATAATATTGAAATTAAATGAATCATCTCAACCAAACAAAATCAAATCTGCTTCTCAACTAAACGAAGAATTGTCAATTTATCAACTTCTGACGTGAACATGAAAATGAAATTTCTTTGAGATATCGATAGAAAAGTGAAAATAAATCCTATTTTCCGACCTATGAAATTGGCTTCATAACTTTACATCCATATACATTTCACAAAGAATGCCACCAAAAAACAAATGAACTGTATAAGAACTAAAAATCTCATTGAACCAGTAAAAAAAAAAAAAATCAACTCAGCTAGAGTTTCCCGAACTTTTCTTTCTCGTCTTCTAACTGTCTGAAGACATAATCAAGCTCCGGAAATAGTGGCAAGAGCAGCATCTCAAGAAGATTAAAAGCTAGTTGCTTCATACAAACAGAAGACTGTACAATAAAAAGTGAAAAGTTCATCCATTAGTTATGGTTCCAAACAGAAACTGCAAAACCCAAAGCGCTCTATTTGCAAATATACACAATCAACACAAAGAATGATCACAATCTCCCTACCCCGTGAACCCTCTTCTCAATAAACTTGACAATGGTTCCCTGAATTTATTTGCACAACTGCATTCAACTAAGCGATACATTTACTGAGATATTTGATGAAATCAATTTTTTGTCTATCATGCCCTGTTGGTTTTTGTAATCTTTCCCTCTTATAACTTTTTCTGTCGGGGCTAATAATTTATCCGTGATGCCGTGATCAGTTTCATCTCAACTTCTCTCATTTTTAATTTCATTCCATTATAGTATAACTACTTATCTATCTTAAAATTATTGCCTTGTGTTCATCTTACGTCATTTGTCCTCATGTGATCCTTCACTTAATTCGATAAAGCATAGATAATCTAAGAGTTGTTCTGTATAATTCTTTATTCACTTGATAGGTATCTTTCTGATGCTCTTCAGTGAACTGACATTTTGTACTGCAACAATCCATTTTCTCCAACTTTGCATCCTTTCCAATCTTCTGTCTTTAATAATCGACCTACATAATTAGAAATATTCATTATTTTGAACGACGTGATCTTTTTTTTAAACCCCCCCCCCCCCCCCCCCCCGGTCATTCTTATTTTACTGACTTATAAAAGAGCACTATCCCCAACAGCCCAATCTCTCACTTCAATGAAAGAATGGAATTTAGGCTGAATCTATTTATTCCATAATTAATGCTGTATATACAAGTATAATCCTATCTATAGGAAAAGGAAAATCCTATTACTGAAAGGAGAAAAAAAAAAAAATCCTAGCTAGACTAGGATATAAGCTAGATAGAAAATATTTCTACGATCTCCTATTCTAACTGGTTCCACCAGTGATTCATTCAAGTAGACGAAAGAGAAGCTCTACTCACAATTTTATCTGATATTTTTATTTCCAAAATAATAACACTGTGCTTAATCGTATGAGGTCATCATTGGCCATTGTATCAAAGAAAATTGGACGACAAAGTGTTGAATTAGTAGGTGCAGCTCAACTAACAATAAATCTAATTGGAATTATAGAGCCATGACACAATCATGTGTTTGTGTGGGCGTATTTTTGCTCTTGGGATAATTGAAAAAAAACGAGAATCACCTGAATGAAATAGTAGAGGTCCTTGGCACACCGTTCATATTCCTTGTGTCCAACAAGTCCTACAATAGGAGCCGGTGCCTTATCTGCAAAAGAAGATCTTAATTTTTCATCCCCACTTCTAAAGTACAGCAATAAGATGATGTCTGGTTAGGAAAACAAATAAATATTACCAAGCATTAGTTCATATACAAATTTTGCTTTCTGTTCAGCTTCCTTCTGCTGCATCTTCTGCAATTCGTCTGTTTTTGGTGAATAAAATGGAGTAGATTGGTCCTGAGAAGATCCATGGGTTGGGCTTGCAGAAGGAGCAGGTCGCTGACGCTTTGGGTGCTTTGTTATAAATATTCCATCGGGCCAAAGTATCTAAGTGTACCATACAGTCATTGGATTACCAATATCATAAATCAATAATAATTTTTTTTTTTTAGAACATATGAATTTTGTTATCCTTTCTAAAAAGCCAAGTTTTGACAATTCACTCCTAGTTCCATAGCTCTAGAATTAGTAATTTAATTAAGATTATAAACTCTTAAAATAATACTTGTGAGATGATCAGAAAGTTGAGTGAAAAGGCTGTCAACAAGATACGTGAAGTGTTTATCTCAACTACCAGGCCATCAATGAGATACCTGCTCCAACCGTTTGATCCCAGCAGCAACAACTGGTCCCCGACGCAGAAGCTGGATTTTCCCAATCAACCAATCATCAAAGGCATCTCCCATTCCCAATTGTAAAACTTGTTTAGCCACCCAGAAAGCCTTTCTCCTGAATTCACTCAAAGTTTATATGAGCCGAGATAGCCAGAGGTAATTAGAGTAAAATATTAATATACAAGCAACAGCAACCTCCTTCAGATTAGTACAGGTTGTCCACGAATATTACCTGATCCATCCACCATCTTTAAGCTGAAAAATGACATCAACTAAATCCAATATGGGAACACTTAGATTTGGTGGCACCCACTGCATGAAGAAATAAAATTAGACAACCGCTATAGATCATAAGCATGCAAAATTAATGACAGACCACAAGAACGTGGAAGTCGGAAATGATGTGTCCATATCTCAATAAAAAATTCATCAAGCACTATCTATAACTGGGTTCTGTTCCATTGTTGAACACAATAAAGAAAATACGCCGAGTAAATAGTGACTGAGACTTACGTCACTAGGAAGGGCTAGTTCAGTAGCAGCATCCATAGACCCAGCTTCACATAAAGCTACCTTATCGCTTTGTACAGTTTTTTCCAATTTTCTGGTCAAGAGTGGGTTCTTCTGCTCTGGATCGTCAGAGTCACTACTGGAATCCTCAAAAGCCTTTTCATACCCCTTTCCAGGCTTTTTTTGTGGAGAGAGAGCTGAACCTTTTGTTTTGAATCTTGCTCCATCAACAACATGACCGCCCTCGATTAGTAATGCAGACTCTCTATTTTTATTACTCAAATTTTCTCTTTTGGAGGATAATGGATCAATTGCTGACCCTATGTTTTCCATATATTCTTTATAGGTTTCATGAGCTGTGTCATCCAGGTCAACTGAAATCCAAAAACCAGTTTGAAACTGTAAGAAATATAAAATTATTGTATAGACGAAAATCCACTGCTAAGAAACACAGTTCACCTGAAAGAGTCTCGAGAATGGATAATGAATTTGAGAAAATATACATCTGCATTATTTAGAAAATCATAACTTTAAGTTCAAGAAAATACAGATATGAATATCAAACTTCAAGGAGGGGCAAAAAGGAGAACAAAATAAGTCAAACCTGAGAATCAACACTAAGAAAATCCCAGACTTCAATAGAGCAGGAAACGGTAGGCAGCTGCAGAAGCTTCTGCATAACAAATGCAGAGTTAAATATAGCCATATGCATGTATGTGCATCATGGAGTATAAAAATAGAGGTTCATTTCATAGAAATTAGATTATTTTTCTAGCAGGTAAGCATGCATCAGAACCCTTATATAACATCATTATGTTTAAATAATTAGTCCACATAAACTGGAAACATTAAGAATCAGAAAAGCTAATATAAAGAAGCAACAGTAACATGTTAAGGGACCATTGCTCATAACAGAGCATGATCTAGAATGTTAAGGGACCAAAGGACATAATGATCAGAGGGGAAATTGTAGAAATACTTCCCAAGTGAACTTCAAAGCAAAATGGATATTTGATTTTATGCTATAGCAAGAGCCAAACAAAATGACAAACTAAATCAAAATATAAAAGTAAAAATGTCCACTGGTATTAGATGTATGACCTTCAGATACTCGTCAAGCAATTTACAACGTTCTTGAATGATGGAAACATCTAGACCAGTTGACAGAAAATGCTTTGGTGGCAAGTGGAGATTATATTCAGGGAACTCTTTAAGGTGGTGATGTAATTCCTCAAAATGACGAAATCTGTCAGCGTGAACAACCTAATTGGTTAGTAACATTCACTGTCATATTACATCATCTCACCATAAATACGAGTTAATAAAAAACTACAAAGACAGAGCATATAAAGGGGCATTATAGCACGTGAAAGATAAAATCAGAAAGTCTGCAGCACAATTTGGCACCTTCTTTTGATAGACCAACTATTATTATTTACATCTGTAACAGATATGGAATAAACAGCAAATGTTTTGGACCCACTCTTCACAATATTGGCGCCCAATGCCTGCAACAAGAAACGAAATCACTTTCTTTGCATCTCAAAGCATTAAACTACATTCAGGAAGAAGATTAAATGGGTGAGTTGAGTACCTCACATCTTAACTTGAAAAAAGAATCAGCAATAATTGAATTTTTTGCAGAGTTAGCAGCCATAATATGACTTTCGGGTAAAGAAGTCAAGGACACAGATGAAGAAGTTGTTGCTCCACTATGTATTCTACCTAACAGTTCTGCGCCTGAGTCATCGCTGGAATCTTCAGATTTAATGTTTCCTTCGGAGGAATTCAGTAAATCCTGCCCATCTCCCAATAAGAAACTTGTTCTCTCAACCTCTTGCCAGGCATGCCCATTATTGCTGCTACAACTAGATCTTTTTTTGGCAGATTTTGCTTTTTGCATTCTTTGAGAGTGGAGGCGGCCTTTGCTCATCTTTTTACTATTATGGCCACCCAGAGTCTCAAGTGGATGATGGATGTGACTGGAGGTTCTTTTACTTTTACCATCCCAAACTCTAACCCCTGGAGAATCAAGACCTGTAACACAGCTGGTGTCTTCATCCTCAGTATAACTACTGTTCCCTAATCCTTCCAAATTCACAATGTTATGCTCATTTTTCTCTTCATATAAATAACTAGCTGTGCTACTTTGGTTTTTCAAATTATCATGCACGATCATATTATCTGCCCCAGGGAGTTTATTTCGTCCAGAAATAGAATTAGAAACATCTTTCTCAAAAAACATATCCTTAGTTTCTAATTCCTTTTTCTTCTGTCCACTACGCACTTTTGACTGCTCCACTGAATTAGATACCCCCACTGAAGAACTGTGTTTCTTAGGATCAGCCAGCTGATTGGCACCTTCCTCCATTTTATAATTTCTTCCTTTTGTCCACATATTATCAAAATTTTCCAGAGCCAGGGCCTCAGTTTTTTTGCGGGAAACCACATCTAGCATGTCTCCCCATTCTCCACCAGAGTGGTGTTGTTGCGACCCTCTTCCCTCACCATTGTTTGTTTCTGGTAAAGAACTCCAAGACCGAGTGGATTGTGTATCAAGGGAAAGTAATGGATCTTTGGAAAGAAGTTTTGTGTTCATATTAGCTGAAGCAGGAATCTCAACATCACTTTTAGACTGGTCCTTCTTCAAATCTACAAGTTCAAGACCCTTGATGGAAGGATCTCCAAATTGAGAAAAATCAGATGATATCTTTGACGATTCATTTAGCTTTGATAGTGATGTCACGTGCATCGCCTTACTTCCTTTATCAGTCTTGCTTCTTGAAAGAACTAGAGATTCAATCCTCTCATTAATAAACCTGACACCAAATTTGGTAACATATAAAGAACAAAAGCATGGCAGTTTAAAAAGTACAATGAAATGTATCCTTACCTTGGGCTAGCTAAATTTATCACTGGTCTCATTATGGTACATGCAAGTAGTTCCCTAACAATATAATGAAATAAGGAGCACTGCAGATCCTCTGGTTTGAATGTAAACATAATGAGGCCATCCATAACATGCTGGAGAACCTAACAAGTATTCAGAACAAAAAATTGTTAACCAAAGTAACCTTGTTTCATTAAGAAGCTATAAATTACGGAGTGCAAGAAAGAGGACAAAAATTAATAAATAATAACCCTGTGCTCAGCTTCAGCAGAAAATAAAGCAGGGTGTAATTTGTTCTCTGCAGCCAGCACAAATTTTAATTCAACGTCTCTCTCTTCAATACTTAAACCTCTCGGTTGTTGTTTCTCAATCTTTGTCTTAGCTGCACGAAAAAGATCCAACTGATTGCATACTACATTAATAAGATCCCTGCACCACACCAAGCAAGGTACTTCCATTAAGTTCCTGCCACAAGATATCTCGGAGAATAAAATTTTGATCAGTAAAATCTCTGTAAATAAAACCTTGTTAAAAGATCTATGAGATTAACATTTCTCATACGACGTGAAATTTCCCCAATTACACCATTCATGATCTGCACAAGCTCCTCTGGACCTTTTTTATCAGGAGTTATGCGAGAGTACCAGAGATTTGTTACCCACTCTGAGACAATATGTCTAGTGAACTGGTCAATTGCATCTTCAACAACAGGGGAATTCACTTTCAGCTTCCAATCAGACTTCTCAGCAATAACTTGAGGATCCTCAAAAGGGTTTCTCTCAGAAGAAGAGTTTGCAGATATTGATTTTCCTTTGTAGGATGTTGTTTTCCTCCGCATATCCAAATCCAGAGATAAGTAGCGAAGTGTTATTATTAAAAATGCAGCAGCAGGCAAGTTGATTAAAACCGATGAGCTTGTCACTGGGCAGAGAGAAAAGAGTAAGATAAACACTCAAAGGTTGGTGCCTGGTGGGCAGGGGGTTAAGGAGCAGAAACAGAAGATAAAGACTAAAAAGTCAAATACAGATATACATGGGATGATGGGGTTTAACTGTGAGTAAACTGTATATGACAATCAGTATTACAAAAAGGTCCCGCATTGAGCCTAAAATGCAAAGAATGCATATTTCTGTTTCAAAGATTGGATGCAGAACAGTACTAAGACGCTTATCCCATGTTTCCATTAGTAATAGTTGGCATTTAGTAGTGACATCATTGAGTTATGGCATGAATACACGTGGAAAATACTAAACACATTTATAAGTTAACATTTACTTGGATGAGAAGAAGCCAAAAATAGCACCAAAAAAGAAACTAGAAATGATAAATGTGGAAATAGAAGAATATTAATCCAAAATCCTAATTATGCTTATTAACAAAAAACCAATTGGAAATATATCTATGATTACTACTTGAATAACATAATAATGTATATTCGAAATCAACTGAATATTGATATGCAAAATGTTAGCAAAGCAAAGGAAGTAACTACAGAGCAAATCTTCACATCCATACAATTTGCATAACAAATCCAATATTTCCATTTTGAGGGATATAGTGTATATAATTTGTATCAAGATGTTCCAACTGATTGTCCCTTTTGAATTCAATCACTTGACACTTTAGTTTAATGATTGCCTTGATGCTTATTTTGAAATAAGTTATTAGTTATTTCAACAAGAGAACATAAATACATATTAACGGATATTATGCAATGATCACCTGCATTGATTTTACAAAGTTGATACAATTTTTCCCACGTGCACACAAATAAACCCATAGTACCATGAAAAAATATAGATTCCAAACACCGTTTTAAGTGAAAGCATCTTGGGACAAGGAATTCAGAATAGGAGTAATATGAAGTCCAACATCAAAGCTATTCCATAAATTTGGGTAAGTTGTATGAATCTTTTTCCACCATTATGCTTAGTCTATCACTAAATTTAATGAAAGATCCATGCAATCTCGCAATCACATATGGCCATGCTAATTTTGGTCTACTCCCTCAACCTCTGTAGCACGGACACTTCAATGAGGGTAGCGTGTCCGTGTCCGACACGTGTCGGACACGAGTCGATACCGACACTTCTCGGACACTCTACCGTAATCATTTTTCTTTTTATATTAGAAATATTATATATTGTTAATTCAAAGTTATTAGCAAGTAACAAAGAGGTAATCATGTTTAAAAGATTTCAACAAGAAAAATTAATAATAAGTATAAAACTAAATTTATAGTATATAAATGAAATTTTTTTAAGAATTTAATCAACGTGTCGATAACGTGTCGTGTTTGTACTTTTTTCAAAAATCGCGTGTCGACGTATCCGACACGTATCGTATCGGACACGCGTGTCCGCGTCGGTGCATCATAGCCCTCAACTAACCTCTTGTACTAAATAGCATCACTCATGCTTCTTCAGGCTTTTTTATCTTTTCGTGTTACACAAATAGGAAAATAAATTACATACTTGGAATTTAAAAAATCCTCATAACATCCTTAATTTACTGAATAGAAAACTGTTAAGCTACATTTACCACTTGAAAATGAGGTTGCGTAGAATACAATAAATATTGATCCAGTCTTACAAAAACCTAATGCTTACTTCTCGAGGAAAGGAGTGGTTAACGAAGGATCACACAAGCTAACAAATTATTTTGATATTGACTTGCTAAATTCCTAATTGTAGACGAAACTTTACATTGGTGCAATATAAAGCTCCATAAGCTCAACAAATGTTAACCTCACAATGTTTCAAACTTTATGCCAAGTGAAAACAGGTGCTAAAATCTCCTCAGTTCATAGCATCATTCAAATGCAATGCTCAATCTTCTAATTTTCAAGAGAAAAAAATGATACAGAAGAATCATAATCTCCATAGAAAGTAGCAATAAAATAGAAAATATTGGACAGACGATGAATCACTTACAGGACATGAGATAGGACAGTCCAACAAGGCATATGATGAAAAAAACACTCCGCTTCTTAGCTTCCTCCACGAGGTCACGGACGCGCACCGATTGTCTTTGGGTGCTCATTTTCTGAACTCCAAAAACAATTCACTCTTCAACAACACCCAAAAAGACTAATCAAAATTGATTTACAAACAAAACCAAGAAATTTCAGCCCTTCTGAACCAATATTCCTCAAAAACGACGATTCCTCGAAATTTCCGATTACACACGTGCAACTCAATCATCAATCATCAGGGCGGAAGGAAAATAGGCCACGAGGTGTTGAATAAAAATTACAATGCAGCGTCAAAATTGAATATGAGCGTACAATTCAACGCCCGGATAGAGATCAATATAATTCTTGTACATGTATATATAAAAAAAAATGTGAATTTGGGTCAGTGTATTTTCGTGTTTTTGTCAATTTCTCCAAATCTCTCCCTCCAAAGAGAAATTGCACTGTTCAATTCAACTATGAACTTTGAGATTTGGGTTGAAATTATATTTATTACTGCCAGTAATCAACGTTTATGTGCTTAGTAGGATTTGATTACAGAGGCTGACTAATGAAGAGTGACCTTGAAGGGTATGCTGTTAATTTTAGGGAAAATGTACATGGTCCTTAACCTATTGAGCTAACTACGATTTCACCTACAATATGTTTTTTTATTCTTCATCATGGTCTCGACTAGTAAATTCTGCGGCCTTATCGGGTTTTATATGAATTCTTTCCATTTGACGATTAATATGATTTTTCTATTGAAAATACTGTAAAACTCTTTCTCATCTTGTATACACTCCCAATCTTTTTATGTCTCAAGATGCTTTTTATAGTGACAAAAAATGGTTCCCAACTGAAAATAGGATCCCAAATCCATATATATTGGACGACGTAATGAAAATCTTGAGCTAAATTTGATAGTTTGCACAATTCGTAACGTGGTTCACGAGAACTAAAAGGGAATGGACTATTCCTCCCATCTCTCTTTTCGAGGACATGGCTACAATCACAAACAGCATGATTTAACGAGTGGAGCCCTCGAAAGCACATGCTGGATAAGTATGTAGCTCAAGAGAGAGTATAAAAATGAGTTCAATTTAGAAAAATAACTCTCATGAAATCGTTAATGCGTTGCAATCGCAATTAATGAAAAATACGAGAACGGATAAAATACCCTAAAAGTTACTTACAAATACCGTTCGAGGCAAAAGCAAATTTATTGAAGAATTTGTTGACCATTGGTGAATGACAAGGGTCAATGAAGGTGTCATTTAGGGAAATAGATGTTTTAGTGATTTTTAGAAAATAAGGGGATATCAATGCAAATAATAAATTCTTCTGGGCCGTTATTCTAATTTACCTTAAAACATTTGCCAGAGATGGAAATATTTTATAACATTAAACATTGGAGCAATCTCAAGAGTTTTCTTCATTTTTAAAAGTTTCAACAGTTCAACTTTAGGCCCATTGGCCAAAAAAGAAAAGTAAAGAAAAAGTACAGTAAGACTTGGAAATAATATATCCCTTTTGATTTATCATTATTGTGCGTTCGGTGTGAGTATGAAATTTATATGAAAAGAAATAAATTTTAGGCAATTCAATTGTCTATAACGAAATTTATTAATTAAATATATTTGATTGATTTAATTTTCAATTGAAAAAATATTATACTTGTTCATTTTTTATTGATATGTAAATGAGAGACACTGGATAAATAAGAGAGAGAATTACATGTGAAATAAAAACCACTCATTCTTAAAGAAAATGTTTTTTCTTGTTTTTAGGAAAATATGGTCACATACCCAAAAGTTGAAAAATATTTTTCATAAAAGAAATTGTCAATCAAACACTCGAAAAGTAAAGAATTGTCCTCTGAGTTTTGCATCATTTGCTTATGCCAAGGTTTTCTCATGGATTTCATCGTCTCTGGATTCATAGATACAACATATTTCTTCAGTTACCAATATAATTCCCAGCATCATTCGGAGGAAAAAAATTGCACATGACAAATCACTCCGTTAATTGGAAGAGTCGCAGGCAAACGGAAATGAAGAGCAACGAAAATGAAGGGGAAATAAAACAAACACGGTGTCGTATAGGTTGACGACGTAATTTGTGGACACGTGTTTTATTGAATAGTGCCTTCAAAACAGCCTCTTTTACATGTTTAAGATATTATTTATTATGATTATTATGAGGCCTAACCCTCAAATTAATTATTATTAGGCTCTTATCATAATTTTCTTTTTTTAAATGTAGATAAATAAATAATATTTTTATATTTTAAACGAAAACTTTGTTCATTTCAAAAAATAGAGTAGCAAAAACTCATGAAGTTATGGTAGCATAATATTAAGTAAAATTATCCCGTTCATGGATAAAATATTTTCAAAATATAAATAATAATTTTTAGAAATTATTAATTAGGAAAACACGAGTAATGTGTAATTTAGCGAATTCTATAAATTTTAAAAACTAAAGTAAAAATCATTAGAGAGTTTAAAATAGTGATTTTCAAAGCTTAAAATCGAGATGCTAAATACATAAAGTGTAAAATTTAGAGACTAGATTATAAATTTTGAGAATGATTTATAGACGATAATATGACGAGTTAAGATTATTTAACGATTAAAAAGATCACCAAATTTTAATGATTTTGATTTGGGAATCTTTTAAAAACTTTGAGATCTTGATGGATTAAAGTAAAAAATCAGTTTTGATATCGATAATAAATTTGGACTAAATGTATAATTATTGGAGGATCAAGAATTACCCTATCGATATTGACCTCATTTTGAAAATCATATTAAATGGCACATTTAGGGACTCAAGAAAAAATAATTTGGATAAACCAAATTCGAGTTATAACACTTTAAAGTAAAATGCTTGAGGAATAATATTAGTTTTCAAATTCGACCATATCACCATATCTATATTGAGCTCATTTGGTAGTTCATAACTAATCATGTATATTAAGTTCGAGAAAATAGTTAGTTTAAATAAGTTAAACTAAGTTAAAATCAATCAAAAAAATTAAAGTAAAACGATTTTTTAAGAAATTAATTTATTTGTTTTACTAATTATTAATTTAATTGGGCATTGTGCATTTTTTTTTTTTAGGCCCTAGGCCATAGGGATGGCAACGGGGCGGTGCCCTTGTCTCGTTTACTATTTCGTTTAAATTTTTTTTTTTTTAAGTTTTTGATAATTTATTTTTATTGACTTCATTCATTAGATCTAGACAACTATTTTTAGTTGTCATTTTCTATTTGAACTAATAAAATAAAAAACGAGGCAGTGCATCCATTACCCGTTCCCGCCCCGAAAACCCGATTAAGCGGGTTATCTTGGTCTCGTTCGGAGCGGGGCACCGAGGATATCGGATTTATTGAGTTTTTTTAGAGATGACAAAAAAACTTGGATGGCTCGGGCTCGGCTCGGAAAAAGTCCGAATCGGGCCCGGCTAGAGCTCGGATAGACCGAGCCAAGGCTCGGGCCGAGCCCCATTTTGGGGCGTCGGCTCGAGCCCGAGCCGGCCAGTGGCCAGGGCGAGCCTAAAGGGAAAAAAAATTAAAAAATTAAAATTAACAATAGCTACCTTTGTGCGGCGCCCATTCTGGGCGTTCCCTTGCAGGCAGAAATTTTGCTGCCTATATATATATATATATATATATATATATATATATTTTTTTTTTTTTTTTTTTTTAAAAAGCCTATATTAAAAAAAAATTGTTTTAACAGTAGCTGCCTTCGCAGGCAGCTATTTCTAGTGGGCGCTCCAGCTGCCTATTATTTAAAAAAAATCAAAAAAAAAAAAAGGAAAAACTCGAGTCGGCTCCGCCTGCTAAAGTAGAAACCGTTTTTTTGACATCCCTACTAGGTCATTGCTTAGTTGACTTTGCTTCGGATTCGGCCTTGATTATTATCATATATCAAGAGCCATTAAAATTCAAAATACAATAAACTCAAGAAAAAACTTCATGAACTCTCATTTTTTTACCACTGGCATCAAAACATTACATATCTAGGCTCAAAATATTGTACTCTTCTATTTTATTTCAGTAACTCTAACCCAAGAAGAAATATCATAGTTGTTTCTATGAAGTAGAAACTCGATTTCACATAACAACGCTCTATTTTAAAAACATCTACAAATATGTATGTATCTCAGACAAGAATCAAGAATCTTCCAACCAGAAGTTGGAGACTGAAGAAGGAAGTCAAAGAAGAGAGGAAAGTATTCTAGCAACGACCACACAAGAAATCAGATGAATAGAATGAAGATTAGGGCAACAAAGGAGACTATTACCACTCCAACTGCCAACCATTCAATTCCATCAAGATTTAATGGTCCTCGCCAACTAACGATTTTTCACTATTGGAAGCAGCATTTTAACGCTAAATTCGCATTTCCAAACTATGCCACTGTTCATGGAAATTAAAATCAAATATTTAGTAGATTTTGATAAAAGTTGATGAAATATGTGGTTGAAAAGTTATGAAACCCCCGTGAAATAGTGATTAAAATTGATTGTTGACTTTGACTAAAATTAAAATCTGAATTTTAATCACTATCAAACAAGGGAAAAAATGCATGGTTCAGAGATTTACTTTCACAAAATCAAAAATCAGGACTCAATGTTTAAATTTGCAAAACTCAGGTTTTTCCATGAATTAATTAATTATATTTTACAATTAATTTATTAAATTAAATATTTAATTGTAATATAATATAATTGACCCCCCACCCCACATCACTGCTCCGACGACCGGTGACAACTCTGGCGATCGATTTTCGACCACGCTTAATTCCAACGACTATTTTTCGGTGACCGTTGGCCACCGCATAATTCTGATGACTGCTCTGATTCCAAGGTCACAGATTATTTTGAGGTCACAAATGAAAAAATTTATAGGTCACATATTTTTAATTGATCACAGGTTAAGAAAATTTGTTGATCACGGATCATTTTATTGGTCACACAGATCAAAAAAATTATATGTCACAGCTCACATATTTTCAAATTTGTGTGTCACAGTTTAATAGCTAAGTCACAGACACAAAAAAAAAAGGTCACTATTCAATATCTAGGTCATAGACACCAAAAAAACCGTTCAATAGCTAGGTCACAGACAAAAAAATGTCACTGTTCAATATCTAGGTCACAGACACCAAAAAATCGTTAAATAGCTAGGTTACAGACACCAAAAAAATCGTCACAATTTAATAGTTTGGTCACAGACATAAAAAAACCTCATAGTTCAATATCTAGATCGCAAACACCAAACAAACTAGGTTATGGAACAAAAAAAACCCACAATGGTTCAATAATTAGGTCACAGGTCATTGATCGACCAAATAGATGGTCACAGACACTTCGTCCTGCACCCGTCCCCCAATCCCAGTACATCACCAATGCTTAATCACATGTCACAGAACGACCAAATATTTGGTCATAGACACCTGGGCTGCAAATATAGTGACTTCGTTTATCGCCGCCGCCACCACTGCGAGATCCCAACCACCACCAAAAATATTAGTTCACAAAACCTCAAGCCGAGTGGAGAGAACAACCACCACCAAAATATTAGATCTACACATCCGCCACCAACAACAGCCAACAAACGCCAGCATCCTATACCACCAGCACCCTACACCATCTCCAGCATCACACTACACCACCACCACCACATCCCATCCCACCACCATTGCCACCACGACCACCACCGCCACCTCCTCCCACAAACCGCCAACTTCATTATCACAGCCAGGATAGAGCAGACCCAAAAGCTTTTTTTGAACCGAAAAGAAAACCCAAAACCCCCACAAATCGCCGGACCACAGCCAGATCCGGCGTAAATTAGCTGGTGACTACCGCACGAATCAGATGACTGTGATCCGTGCATCGGCGCCGACAAGAGGTAGGTGATGCTGAGGGGTTTGGGAAAAGCCGATGGCGCAGTCTTACCTGTCTTGACAGGCACAAGATCGTGAGTATGGTGGCCGTTAACTGCGGAGATTCCATCAGCGCCGCTGTTCATCTCCGTATCTTGCTGCTGCAACACCGCTTTGCTGGCCAATATTGCAAATGAACTTTGCCAGTCATACCGACCTCCTGGACGACGGCGATGCTGAACGGGAGTGTGATAGGGCGGGGGGAGAGAAGAGAGAGAACAGAAGGATGATGTGGCTGGGGAGGAGGTAGAGGCGGGGGAGAGAAGAGAGAGAAAGGGAGGAGGAGTGGGGAGGAGTGGGGAAAATTGATTGAAATTTGGGCGTAGGGGTGGGTACATAGTGTAATTTAATTTTAAAATATCATTATTAATTAAAATTATAAAAACCTGATAAGTGAATAAAAAACTTAAAAACCTGAAATTTTAAATTATAAAAGAAAAGGCTTGATTTGGTGTAATTTTCTCATCAAACAAGAGCTATAACTCAAGTATTTGATCTGGGTTTGGGCTTCATCATTCGTATTTGTCAGGCAATGGTTACATATTGTGGGCCAAGCCCAAATCATCTTTGCGACAGTTAGGCTATAAATTGACATCACAGCCCAACAATGATAAACTTGTTGAAAAGATGACGGATGAAACAAAGGATGGTATGTTCATTTCATGGTTACTTGAAACCATGAAGGATTGGGCATTCATAAATTCATTTTCCAATCAGAAATATGGCGTTGGTAAGTGGAAATTACATGTAAACAGAATTTTAAATTTCTCAATACAAATTTAAAATTTACAAGGTTTTTTTTCTTTCAAAAATCAGATAACAATTAAGGGTGTGAGCCATATTATTTTGGAAGAATGTGTTCTGGAATAGAAGATTGATGGAGAATATGTGATTGAAAAAGAAAGAAAAGTTATTGATTTGATGAAAAATATTATTTTATTGAAGAATGTGTGGTTAAAAATGATTAGAAAAATGAGAATGAAAATTTTAAAGTGTATAAAGCGGGGCAACATTTTTAAATATTCTCGTTCAGTAGGGGTAAAAATCAGATTAAAATTGAAAAATTAGTCGTTATTGTTGACTTTTATTAGACGAATGAGACTCAATAACGACCATATTTTCAATTTTAATTGAATTTTAATTCTTACCGAACGGGCCTAATAATAATTTCATAAAATTAAACTAATCCACCCCGCCATCACCAACCCCAATTTCTTCCCAAACCCTAATATTCATTTCCACTCTCTTCTCCATGACTCCATCTCCCCATCTCCTCTCTTCTCACTCTCTCTTTCTCTCTTATTCGGCGACATTGCCGCCCGAAATTAAAATTTGTGAAATTCTTTGTCTTCAAACGTTAGGCTATCATTTCATTTATTGGATTTTCGACAGAATTTTCCATTTTGATCTGTGATTCTATATGTTCCGTAAGCAAATCCCCATTGGTTGAAAAAATCTCCATTTACTAATTGTGCTATATTCTGTCACAGATTCTCAATCTACGGAATTTTTTCCGACATTGTTATTGAGCATGAGTATGATTCAATTAGTGGGCTTTTCTCCTTTGCCATCTTTGACCGACAGACTATTTATTGTACAGCTTGTGACATATAGGGTGCTTCCAATGATCATTTCTTTGAGATAATTAATGTTGAGAATTGTCTCATTTGTCTTTTCCCTTTGACGAATACAATTTAGTCTAGAGCTAGACTAAGATGATTTTGATGGAGGTATGTTGAGTGCACTTCATCAGCAATACAAGCTTTAGTTCTGTTTAAGAAATTTTACCCAGAACGCCTGAATAGAAAGCTCTATTGTAGTGGTGGTTGGTTGTGTAGAAGACGATGGTGAAGGTGATAGTGATGTCGATTGTGTTGCAGTTGGTGGTCATGGTGGTGCTAGCAATGTCGTCGCGATGGTGGTGAGTAGCAATGACGGACTTAGCATTGAAATTCAGTCTGGGCAGAGGTTGACTGGTCAACGTCGACAATCAGCGATCGTAAGAAACTATAGTGCAAGTTATTGGTTAGAGCAAGCTAAATTAAAATCCATAAATCCAAATCACAACTCAATCAACCTAAACCCTAAATTAAAATTCGTAATTCAAAATATCAAACAATAGTGCAAGTGTGCAACACATAAATAAGACAATTAGTGAACTAATTTCTCATAATCTCAAATTCATATGATACAATCTCATTTTAAATTTATGAAATGATAATAATACATCTAATTTCTCATTTCAAATCAATGCACAACAGCACAAGACAACAAATTTACCAATTGCAATTTGCAGAAGAACCAAGTATACCTAAACCATAACCAAAGAAATCAAACAAACAGAGACTATTTTTGCATTTCATTGCACTTAAATTTCATGATTTAACATCGAATATGACATGACCAAAATAATTCATAAACACTTAAAAAATGACACATGTAATGCCCAAAACAACTTATGGTTCCAAATTCACCAAAACTTGCGACGGACGGGACGGTAACAGCCTGATGGCGGATGGTCGGACTGGTTGTGGTGGCAGGCGGCAACAACGGACGGGCGACTGGGCGAGAGTCGAGAGATTGGAAATTAGCAAATTAGCATAGATGAATCCCCAAGAATTTGGGAATGGATTTCGATTTTGGAATGAAGGCATGAAGACAGGTCATTTGGTTATTTGCCGTTATATAATTAATGATTGGGCCAAGAACAAATGATCCAATCCAATTACAAAAAAAAAAAAGTGGAAATTACACCATTCCCTACTTTTGGAAATCCAATTTCCAAAATCAGATTTTATAGTTTAAAATTCAAAAGTCAGAATTTTTTTAAATAGATACAATATAATTATATATTTTATAATATATATATTAGATTTTAAAAGATATTTTACGTAACCGTTTTTATCCCATAAGTCACGTGTTTTAAAATAGAAAAACTACGTAACTTCCATACATTTCGAAACCTCCACGAACTCCTATTTTTCCCAAACTCACGACGCAGAGCATATTCAAACTGTTCTTCTCCGGGGAAATCGCCGCTGCAGTCACCGAGCACATTGTTACGACTCGTTCAAACTATACATTTCACACCTAGAACTCTGTGGATGCTATACAGTCTTAACTCGTAAACCCAAACCAAATGACTCGTTCGAGCAGTGAAGTTAGAGCGATGAATGTTGGTGAGACATCGGATGGAAGAGGGAAAAGAAAGTTGGAGGCGGTCCATGAAGATTCGTCGTTCAAAAGACACAAATCGATTCGGTCCGGCAAAAAACCGACCGAAAAGAAGGTAACTGACTAGGTCACAGAATAATTTTTTTTCAATTGAATCATATGTTCTAACCCTAAAACTGATGGGTAAGGTGTATTGATGGCATTTGGGACTTATGATATACTCATTTTGTGATGTATGAGTTTAGTGCAAATTGGTAATCAGTATTGTGACCCAGAGAAAAAGATTCATGTTTCGTGTGTTTTAAGAATTTGTGCATTGGGAAAATTAATCATGTCTGTGACCGACCAAATCGTTTGAGAACAAAATGTTTTTTCTGTGACCTCCCCAACAATGAGTTATGTTTGTTTGAAGAATATCCATGGGTGGAGTCTGTGACCACTAATGGGTTACTTCATTTGGTGATCTGTATGCAGGTATGGACATTTGATATTCCAGAGAAAAGTTGGTTTCCCGGTAAAATTACTGTCATTAACACAAAGGACGTGTTGCTGAAGTTTAAGAACAATCTGAATGAGGCACACAGGCAGATTCTTCGTAACACGTGTTTTTGGCCACTTTCTAGAGTGCGATGAGATTGTCATTCAATCCCAGTTGATCCACTATTTCCTATTGAGACAGGTTAAACAACCAAATGAAGAAGAATTGTGGTTCAATATAGATGGGCGGTTTGTTAGATTCTCCCTTCCGGAGTTTTGCTTAGTGTCCGGGCTTAGATATTTTGGCGAAGGGGACACGAACAAGATGGAGAAGATTCCATCTCGATTGAAAAAAAAATATTTCAGTAAGTTGAAGGTTGTGACCCACGAAGATGTGAGAGAGACATTTTTTTCTGCCAGCGACATGCCCGACGAAGATGTCTCCAAGCTGGGTGCATTATATTTCATTACTTCATTTTTACATCCCAGGGATTACAAGAAAGTGGTGGAACACTACCTGTTTGTTCTAGTTGATGACTTGAATAGGATGAACTTGTTCCCTGGGGTAAGTTATTGTTTGACACCCTTATCAGTTCACTTAGGGATGGGTTGAGCAAGAGAACATCACATTATAGATTAAAAGGTCCATTGGTGGTGTTCCAAGTATGGATATATGAGACGATTCCTAGCCTAGATGGATCTGTAGCCA
Source organism: Fraxinus excelsior (assembly GCA_019097785.1). Taxonomy (NCBI): domain Eukaryota; kingdom Viridiplantae; phylum Streptophyta; class Magnoliopsida; order Lamiales; family Oleaceae; genus Fraxinus; species Fraxinus excelsior. The sequence continues at coordinate 31,162,389 of CM032628.1, read as the reverse complement.
GAAGGATTGCAAGAGAGTACCCCCGGATACGAAATTGGTCGGCAGATGATCATCCATCGGTTGCCAAGCTCGAGGGACCTGATTGCTTCTCGGACCCGGATGTAAGTGTTCAATCACAATATAATATTGCATGTTTCTAGTACATATATATAAGTCACATATGAAGTCACAGATTAGGGAACATATCAAAATTTGCATTGTTGAACAGTGGATTCTAATATTTATGACATTACATATTTCAATACTTTTTTGGATTGGCAGTTGCAAATTTGTGACCTGGACCCTTCTGAAACTGAAATGGCAATGCCATACACGCACGAGGTTCTATATGTTAAACCTGTCCAACCGAAGCTATCACGTGCGGAGAAGAGAAAGGTTGGGAGTACAAATAGATCAACTCAACGAACCGATACAATTGGGAAGTCAGGATCCTCTGGTGTAAAATCTCTTCTCATGATAACTGACGGTAGAGTTGGACACGCCGATATCGAAGTCGATGATGACGATTTTGTAGACACTCCACCCAGATGGCACGGAACGCCATCACGCGGTAATTCTCCGATTAGGGATGGCCCGTCTGGTGATGCTAGTAATCCTTACACACCTCATTCAGCTGGGACTCAAATGAATAATGTAAGTTGTCTGTTTCATGTTGAGCATCTCATGGTCACAGTTAACAGGTTACATTTGAATCGGTCGCATTTATGTGCATATTAATGTTTTCCACATTCTTCTTGGAACTGATTTAAGGTATAAATGTGGTGCAGGAGGTTGCTGAACTAAGAAAACAAATTGATGAGATGAAGTCACAAATGAAGTCACAGATGTCCAATTTGAAGTCTGAGCAGCAGAAAAAAATTAACATTATTGTTCGAATGCAAGGTGAAATTCGAACGGACTTGCTAGACATCAAATCAAACATGCAATTCCTGTCCGAATCTGTGACTGCCTTGATTTCCAGTTCAATGGATGAAATTTTGAACAAATTTAGAGAGAGATCGGTCGATAATGTTGTAAGAGCTTCTGATCCTTTAGACCAAGTAAGTTAAGGAGTAGCAGTTGACTCATCTCATTTAAATTTTGACCTTAAATTAGACATTTTATATTTCAGGTGGAAAAGACAGTAGATGTGAAAGGGAAGAGTAAGATGGATCCCGCTGATGCATTTTTTCCGTCTGGTCTGGAAGCTCCATCATTTGATCTGGGTATTGGATACACACAACCAACTCAGCCAGAAATAATTAAGGATTCAGATGTGCAAGCTCATGTTGACTCTATCATTTCTAATGTATTAAAGGAGACGGAATCGGCTGCGAATGAGGTACTAGTCACAGGTCACATTGTGTCTGTATGGTATAAGTACAGTTGTCTGACATTTGACATGTGTGCTTTGTATTTAGGCATCGCTTGTTCACCCACCAAGCTCTGGATTGCCCGTTTAGAGAGCTCCCAGGCCGGCTAAGGCACTCCAGTCTCCATATGCCATAGAAGTGAAACAAACAAAGGCTCAAGGAAAAGTTGTCGTATTCGAAAAATACAATCAGAATGTTGATGATTGTGATGTTTCTGATTTTCAGAATTGGTTTCAAAGAGGATACAAACCAAACAATAAGTATGATAGTCACCTATTAATAGCATGTGTCGTTTTCAAATAATTCTTGTCACATTACCAATGAATGTAAATTTATATGCAGGAAGAAATTCAATGATAAAGACGATCCCATTAAACCACCGTTTGTAGTTGGGCAGTTCCTTGTTGGAAATAAAACCTGGTGGTATGAACTCGTTTCGAGAGAGGTGTCCTTGAGTAGTTCGGTACGTTGCTAATTATATGTTACATATCTCGAAATGTCACATGCAATGATAGGTCACAACACAGGTCACAATTGAGGTCACATTATATAGTCATGTCACATATCAAGTCACAGTATAGGTCACATAATATGTTACATATTTTTCACACTTTCTGAGATGTTCATCAACCTAACATTGTAACAGCATATGGATGTGTGCTTCTACTTCATTCGTCAGTTAGCAAGGGATGGACAAAATGTGAAATTCAGCGCTACTACCACAGATACGTTGTTTCAGGCCAAGCTAAAAAACATATATCAGACATTCATGCATGATCCAAGTGTAGTTGCTACCGATTCACGACTAATTGAAGACATTACAGGTGCACGCATCCCCTTGAGCACTGCTTGGGCCTACGTCAACTTGGTGTTTTTGCCAATATTGCCCACCAATAAAACACACTGGATGCTTGCTGTCATTGACATAAAGAAGCAACTGTTACTTGTATTCAATTCCAGTAGGAAGACATACAATGACATCAAGGTACTTGCTGGAATTGAACCATTTGTTAAAATCATCCCACACCTCATGAAAGCAGTTGGGATCTGGAAAGAGCTTGTTGACTTGAAGGTGAAGCTTGATTTCTCACTTCCACAACAAAAAAATGGGTACGTTTGTGACTTCCAGACTAAATGTAACACCATCTTAACACCGTGATACATATTAATATTCTGTTTTTTTCCTTTTCAGACATGACTGTGGCATATACGTGGTGAAATACGCTGAATACATGCTCCATAACGATATAGGATCAATGCTGATGAATTTTGATGCGGACAGAGCACGCCTTGACGTAGCATCGTTGCTATTTAAACACCGTGAAATTAGAAAGGCAACAAAAAAGGCGCAGTTTCCTGATGGAAAAAGCATTGTCATAGAGTGATGGGGGAATTGCAAGATGAATTTTATATATGAACATGTAATAGATATGAGACTTTAGTATATTTTGTAGTTTTTAATTTTGTCATTACTCTGTGGACATGGATGTTAATCAGTTGCATTTTATTAGATCTTCTAGTTGTTTATTTCTGTTGTTTGGATTTCAAACCATTAACCAAGATTAATATGTTAAGTCACAAATGATCTGTTGCATTGTCACAGTCCATGTCATCTGTCACAAGTCACCAATCATCAGTCCATACAGATGTCACAACCTAGGTCACTGGCTAGGTCACAAGTCACTAAACGAGTCACAGGTCAAGTCACATGTTACTACCCATGTCACAAGTCAGTTTCCACTAGTCACAGCTGGCTTCTGTTGCTGTTCTCAGGGTTTGTCTTGAAATTGTTAATTTCAAACGGTCACAGTGCAGATCAAATGAATGGAACAATTGAACACATGAGCAAACCAAATGTTAATGAATGTGACAATTGAACACATATATTGCCTGAAGTAGTATCTTCCTTATTTGAATCATTACAACGGATAATTGAATGAAAAAAGAAAAGAAACAATTCATCGAATTATGTTCACTCTCTAACATCGTTTCACTTCCCCTTCTTCCCTTTGTTTTTCGACTGACTTTGACTTAAAGGAACCAAGCTGGTGCAAGTTCTGCGGTTGTGACCAATCTCAGCACATCGTCCGCATTTGATAGGTATGCTAGCTTCACAGGCTGATCTGAATCTCTTTTCGGTAGGCCTTCCACAACCCCTCTTTTGATTAGGTGCTAATACAACAATTTCCTGGATATCTTTGGACACTATCCATTCATTTGGATTTCCAACAAGGAAAATGCTTCCTTGGTAAGTATTCCGGTATGCTTCTCTTGTGTAATAGTAGGAATAGTACTCATAAGGGTCCATCCTCATACTCCCAAGCACAGCTAATGTATGTGGACACGGTAGTTGATCAACTTGAAGCATCCTACATGTGCAAGTACGTTGTTCTATGTCAACAACGAAGGATGCACTTTCACATGTAACTGCAAATGTTGCCTCATTTACTGGAGAAACCTGCAAGCCAAGATCACAATAATCTGAACAACAAGTCACAGAATAAAATGATGACAATGTATGATGTCACAAACGAGGTCACAGATATGGTGTGCGGGTCACAACAGAGATATTACCCTTAAGTTTCTCATATCTGTGCCCATTTCCCTTAACTGCTGCTCATACTTACTGGACAAGGTAGTGAAAGTGCTGTGTGCAGTCTCCCTATGTTTGCAGAACCAAGATTGCGTAGTTTCACGCAATGACTCCAACAAAGCTATAATAGGGTAGTTCTTGGCAGACTTAGTTACTGCATTAACCGACTCTACTATGTTCGAAGTCATTGTGGAATATCTATTCGTGGGCATGTGCAATTGTGACCATTTCTCAGGCCCAACACCAACCTACATAAAAAACACGATGACACGGGTCACAGACTTTATATATATGAATGCAAATTGAAGATTCTAATGTATTATATTACCAGGTAACCCCTTATCTTATCATTAATTGCGTCGAGTTGTTGCATGTGATACTCATATTCTGGCAAGGTGTAGGCGCGAACTGCTGAATTGAATGCTTGTGTGATGTTGTGACCTGATTTTCCATATCGTGACTTTAGATTCTGAAGGAGATGGTATGAACAGATCCCATGGCATGTTCCAGGATATACTTTTTCTATTGCATTTTTGATACTATTATGACGATCTGATATAAAACACAAACCTTCTCTATCTCCATATGCCTTCCTCAAGTTTTCAAAAAACCAAGACCAAGATCTGTCATTCTCGTTATCACCAATCCCGAAAGCAAGTATGAATATGCTATTATTAGCTTCCTGTGTACATGCCGTGAACAAAGTCCCACCATAATGTCCATTTAGATACGTGCCATCGACCACAACGACATGCCTACAATGTTTCCATCCTTGAATTGATGCACTGAATGCCATAAAGCAATATTTGAACCTATTGTGACCATCAAGGTGTAGTCCTGTGACCGTCCCAGGATTTGTTACCTTCAACATGGCGAAGAATCTCGGTAACTGACTAAATGAATCTGTCGGGTCACCTCTAATCATTTTCAAAATTTCCTCGCGTGACCTCCATGCCTTCACGTAGTTCAGAGATACTCCATATGTGTGCAACATGTCGTTACGTATATCATTTGGTGTGTATATGGTGCGCGATGATGTGAATTTGTATTTGATGCAAGATGACACCACTGACTTTGTCACTTGCCTGTGAGTACCTAAGACAATGTTGGAAGCACATGTGTGACCTTCTGCAATGTGTCTAATTTTAAACATCTCTGTATTGGCCAGCTTCGATGCTCTGCATATCCAATGACACTCGGCATGACTACACTTCACAAGGTAGTCCTTCTTGTCTGACCGAACAACTCCAAATTCAAACTTTTTTTGAATTGCATATAAGGACAAGCTCAGCTTAAGGATCTCCTTGTTCCGGAAAACAACTCCTTTCTCTACTTCTCTAGAGTCAGCATCTGATACAACTGTGACCACATGTTTGAACTCGTGAGATGCTGGTTCTATTATTGATCCACATATATCTGTTGACAAATCTTGTAACGATATTTCCTTCTCAATAGATTGTACACAAATTGGTACTGAGACGTTGTTCAACACATTCAACATCTGTGACCTCAATTTTAATTGGATACTTGGAAGGGTCACGATGCATTTCCTTCAACACTACGTACGACAACACATTATTGTCATTCTTTATTGTGACCGGAGGCAGATTGTTAATCAACTCATAACTCATTGTGACTGCGACCTTAGCAGGATCCATGTCGAACTCAGTCATTACTGTATCAAGAAGCTTCGAATAACTGCAGTTACGATCGATCAACACTAATGATAGCTGTGTCCCATTTAGCAAACAAACGTGAATGATTTCCATTTCTGCCAAACACAAAAAACAGATTGTATGTCACAGACGAAGTCACATATTAAGTCATAGTCAGAGTCACATGCAGTAGAATTGTAGGTCACAGAATAAGTCACATATAAATTCATAGCCAAAGTCACGTGCATTAGAATCGTAGGTCACAGAATACGTCACATATTAAGTCATAGTCTGAGTCACATGCAAGTTCTGCGGGTCACAGAATAAGTCACATATTAAGTCATAGTCATAGTCACATGTATTAGAATTGTAGGTCACATTATAAGTCACATATTAAGAGACAGATTACGTCTCAGTTCATACTAATTATGACACAGACTAGGTCACGGACATAGTTCTGATTCATGACATAGGCAGCACATATATTATGAAAGCTTGCTGAAAACTACAGGTCACGGGCATGTTATAATATACGAATCACATACGTGAATAGGTCACTGACCTCTGCTTCACGAAGGACGCACGGTAACATTTAAATAATTGATTTATATGACATACCTGATCAATACGAGTCAACTGATGTCGAAGATGTTCCGATTAACGACGCCTCAGAGATTTCCGGTGGCTTCCGATTTCGAAGAGGTTCGACGAGGTGGAATCCGATTACGTGAATTGTCAGCAGGCTTATTTGTGGTTTTATCTGTGACTATTTTCTACGACTCCTGATCTGGATATTCCGATTAACGACGCCATAGAGATTTCCGGTGACTGTAAGAACAACAATTTCACTAATATGTGGTTTCTAATCATCTGCTGCGTTAGGGATTGTAATTTTTGGCAGTTAATTTGTTACAACGAATAATCCGGCTTTCATGATACGTCACGGCTGTTTTTTAGGAAGCTGTTATATAGTTGTATGTATAGGTCAATATCGGATTTCTGAAATATAAAAGAAGTGTTGTCAATTTTGAAAGTTGCTAAAGATACCCTCTGAGAAGTGAATTTTTCCTAAAAAAAAAACAAACGATGATGGGCTGGGCCGAATGGGCCCAATTTCACAAAAATAAAAATAAAAAGAAGATAGAAGGGATGAAGAAGACGAACCAACAGGGACGGAAGTTGTCGACGAAACTCCCAACTGCTCCGACAGTCCGACGGAGCCCAGCACACATGGTCGCGCCCTTGGCCGGATGCTGAGTCTATCCCTGGTGAGTAGAGGTGGTTTTTGGTGGTGGGTGTTGGTTTGTTTGAGATGGAGATGGAAATCGCGGTAGTGGTGGTGGTTGTCGTGAGGTGATGACTGATGATGTTGGTTCTGATTGCGATGATGTCGACGATGGTGATACTGGAGGTAGTGGTGAGGTGATAGTCACACATTATTTGGTTGATTGTGGCTAATAAATTGGTTAATGTGTGACCAATAAACAATATGTGACAAATGAAATAGATATCTTGTGATCAATAAATAATGCGTGATCTAAAAATTTGTTAATTTATAACTTATAAAATTTGTGATTTATGAATAAATTGTGATATATAAAATCTCTTATTTGGGATCTTGAATATTTGCAATCTATAAATTTTTTTATTTAAGATCAAATTATATAGAAATGTGACCTTAATGTATTTAATTAATTATTTCATAAATAAATTTAATTAATATCTGATTTTTTAAATTTTAAACCTTTTTTTTTTTAATTTTGAAATGCTTCATAACTCTTAAATATATATTTTTGTTTCCCCTACTGTAAAGACATTTTTTTCTTGTTTAGAGGCCCAATGCTAGAGGTTCTTCGTATGCTTCTGGATCGATTTAGAAATTCTCACACGTGTTCTAAAGCACCACAAATAGACTCCGTTGATGTTAGCTACCATGCAGAGAGAGAGAGAGAGAGAGAGAGAGAGAGAGAGAGAGAGAGAGAGAGAGAGAGTACTAGTGTTTCTCAAATTTATTATTTAATTAGTAAAAGTTTTAAAATACAAAATAAATGACATTTTTTATTTTGTGATTCTAATTAAAAGTTTGTTATATAATGATACGATATATAGAATTTTTCTTAGGGATGTCCAAAAGTCTCGAATCGAACCGAACTGAACATGAATCGAGCGGTTCTTCATAAGTTAAATACTTAAACGAATACTCGAATCGAGAACCGGTAAGTTTGGATCGGGTCTAGATCAAGAACCGATGGGTTTCTGGCTTGGGGTGGGGTGGAAGATGAGGATTTATTTTATTTTTTTACTTTTCTAATTTAATTTTTAACTTATTTTAGAGATAATATCTAAAAGTACCATTTTATCCTTTTAAAATTAGTTGAAATTGTGGTCAACGTCAATTTTTTTTGTCAACTAACGGTCAAGTTGACGGTTTCCATTCATTTGGACATCTATTGCATATTTATGAGAAGTTAGAGATTTTCGTTGGCACAAATTGATGGTTAGAGTAAAGTCTGTAAAAATTGAAAATGTTAGAGATCGTTGCTGCAATTTTCCCTTTTTTTTTTTAATATATATATATATATATAAATACTTAAAAAAGTCTTATTTCTTCTATATATAAAAAGTGGCTATGAAACAGAATTTCTTGGTTTAACGGAAAAACTGACGGAATTTCTTGTTTTAACGGAAAACATATAACTTTAGGGTCCAACTTGAATTTATTTAAAACCTTAGTGGCTAAAACTTAAAATTTAACCCTAATCCTTAAATTGCAGCCAATGACCTTAACATATCAAATTTACACAAGAAGTCCCCGCCTCCTCAACTCCCAAAAATCGAAAAAAATCTTTAATCTTCCATAACTCAAAAACCCAATGTTGTCAAACTCGGCCCGGCTCTGCCGGTTCGACTGGAAAAATCGGGAACCAGGCCCAAAACCGGGCCAAATCATGTCCGATTTTTGATTATTTTCAAAATCAGTTAAAACCCATCAAACCGGTCCCGATTTTCGATTTTTTTTTTGTTTAAAAATTTTTAACTTCATAAATGGGCTTCAAAATTTATTTAGAATTTTAAGGCCCATGGAGAAGTAATGGATGTCATGCTCATTTTATAGATGCACTTCTCTCCAAATGTTTCATAAATTTCCAATGTGGGATTGTGCCTTTTATACATGCTCTTAACTCTAATAGTTTTATAAACTTCAAATGTGGGATAATGATATATAACCAAAAAATGTTAAAATACCCATCAAAATCATTTTCAAATGTATGTTTGGCTAATTTGATTTTTAATAACAACTAATTAAATTGTAATATTCACCTTCATTCTTTCATTTATTTAATTTTCAAATTTAATTTAAATTACACTTGATTATTAATATATTAATGTTAGATATCATTTTCTATAAGTTTAAATTATTTTAATTTAACAAAGTAAACTATTTTAACATATTGATTTTTAATTTTTAGTATTGAGACTAATTGTAGGATAATGAATCTAATTAATAAAAATATATTTATTTGAATTATTAATATGAAAATTTTAAAAAATATATATAATTTTATTATTTTTGTATGTATTTATTACATCCGATTCAACCCCAGTTGAACATTTTGACCCTTGACCCTTCACCTTTTCCGGGTCGATGATTGGGTCGATTTTCAAAACACTGGAAAAACCTTAATGGAGAAGCTCTTCCCCCCTTTTCATGGCCGACGCCCCTAAGAAACCGTAGTGGCTGGGGGTTGGGGGCAGCTGTGCTTGCCTATTATCTTAGTTGGATTAATCATGAGCGCAATAATCATCTTTTTCTCTCGTACAAGCAATATATGGAGACATCCAATTTAATCCATTCAAATCCAGCAATCAATTCATGAGAAATACTGAACTTACAGAAAATAAAAAAATCGGTCGGTTCGGGAGAAAAGAGATAGAAGCCGTTTCAAAATAGGGCAAAGAGGAAGGAAATAACCTATTTCTCCCTTTTCTCACTTGCAGTTCCCGCCCACCTCAGATTCCTCCATCTCGAGCACAATGTAATAGGTGAGCTTACCGAGAACGAAGATTACACCTTGCGATTCCACATACCCTCTGTATACTATGGCAAGCTGTACCGACTTCATGTGTATTTGGAGGTGAAAAACTCAGAAAGGAGTACTTCCTCAATGTAAATCAGGTGAAATAAATAATAATTGTGACTCTTTTGACATGTAGACACAAAAATAAGAATACGAAGCTAACTGAAGTTTGCCTGATAAATGTTAATGTCATTGGATGTTCAAAATATATTTCCATTTGAGGACGTCTTTTTCTTGTCATTTGTTTTTAAAATATAGTATAATATTATTGTGCATAATATGAACTTTGAGTTTTATGTTTGTGATTTGGGTTGGAGACGAAAGAGAGAAGCACTTTATTTAATTATTTATTAATTACATAAACATTACATCATTAATTATTTATTTAACCAAAAAAATTACATCTTTATTAATAACAAATTAATTCTTAAACAAAACTATTAAATATAAACTAAGCAAACGTACATTGCACGTTGCTTGCACCTAGTACTCTAAAAAAGTGTATTCTATTAAAATTGTAACTCTTATTTGAATCCAATAAAACTGTTCACTCTCTATTTTATTGCTCTACTTTATAACAACTTTTAATATGGTATGTACTGTGTACACTCAGTTGCTTTGTTATAATATTGTGTTTATTTTTATTTTTTATTATTAATTTTATACATATCTTGATAGGAACAACTCATTCAAACACCACTTAGACTATGGATTCGGTTTTCCATGTTATTGGTCGGGTAGGTAGCCCCTCAATCTCAATCAATTAGATAGAGAATCTTTGAAGTGTTAACGTTGGACATTAGAAAAGGACGCTTACGTATTGGATAATTTCTTAGACAATTAAATGTTGATAATTAAATAATTTAATTCTATATCATTACAACAATAAAATCGTAGTAAGAAAATAAAGAAATATAATTACACATAAAATGTATTGATGTTTGTCTCAATGCGAAACTACGTACTCGTCCGCCGCCACTACAATAATTCACGAACAAAAAAAAAAAGTGTTTTAAGAAATAATCGCAGACCTTGAAAAGTATGGACTCCACAAAGCCGCAATAATTAGGCTCACAACTTAACATTAAGTTTACACAATCTTAAAAATTATCAAATAATTCTCCTAACAAATTTATTAATTACACATCGCTTTCTTAGAATTTTACGCTTAAACGATAGAGTGCAGGTAATAATAATTTGATGCAGTAATGCAATTAAGAAGCATCGAGTGATTCACAATGCTTATGTAATTACGTTTATCTAATAGGATTTTGTTGTTTGTACGTAAAAAATGTACACAATTGATTACTTAATATGATATGTGAGAAACGATCGGAAGAAATAGTTGATTGTGTTCTAAACTGAGTAACTGACAAATGGTGGAGTGTCATGTGACATTATATAAATCTTGATATACATATACCAAGATCATATTTAATATATAGATTGATTAAATTCTAATCATGGTAACACAGCCTATGATTCACACGTAATACGTTAGAAATTCTAAGACAGTGATGTAAAGATTCATTTCCTTTAAATTAAATTGCACTCATGCACTAGATAAGAAAAAAAAAAATGAAAAATTGAAGCACAATTGTAGAAAATAGTTGCTTATTTTTATTTTCTTTTTAAAAGCTTGGATAAAAATATTTTAATAAACTTTTAATATTTATAAGATGAAACACTTAGAGGGTGTTCGATAGGGATTAAAATCCAATTAAAATTGAAAATATGGTCGTTATTGGGTTCCACTTGTCTAATAAAAGTCAATAATAACGGCTAGTTTTTCAATTTTAATCTCTACCGAACAGGCCCTAAAATCGGATTAAAATTGAAAAACTAACCGTTATGGTTGACTTTTATTAGACGGGTGGGATCCAATAACGGTCATATTTTCAATTTTAATTGGATTTTAAGCCGTACCAAACAAGCCCTTAATGTCGTATTATAATAATACATCATAGTTCTTCTTAACACAATTCTTAATTTAGGTCATGTTTGGTATCGATTAAAATCAGATTTTAATATAAGTCAAAATCAAACAATCAATATTAACCATATCTTTCATGGGTCCCACAGTTTTTCAACCCCACATTTCAAAAACTTCTATCACAGTCTACTAAAAAACTAATTTTAATTCCCACCAAACACCTTCTTAATACGGTATATCAAACACATCCGAGGTTGCATCCAATGCACTGTATTCCAGCGTATAAAGAATTTTTAGGGTCCGTTTGATACGCCGTGAATTCCATGGAAAATGTTTTCCATTTTCCCACTTTTTAGCCGTTTGATGCGTCTTCTTTTCCAGGGAATTCGTTTTCCACCTTTTTTCTAGGTACAATCATTTGATGCACAAAAGCTTGATTTTGTTTTCCCACCTATTAGGTGGGAAAACATTTTCCACCTTTTTTTTTTAGCAATAACAACAAATTCTATCAACTATTGCAAAAATGATTTTCACTTTTGTTGACAATTTTTATACAAAACAAAGTCAAACGAATATGATATTTTTTTCTAATTGTTTAAATTTTTTTTTTTTTACTTTTTGGTAATTGGAACAAATTCTAGACTCAGTGGTAGAAAAAATTATCATTTTAATGGACAATTTCCATAAAAAATGAAGTTAAACGGACACCAAACTTTCAACATTTTCCAGGTGGAAAATTATACCAATCAAACACAATTAATTACAATTCTCAGTAAAACAAATTCTAGGCATTTCAATTCCCTGGAATTCATTCATTTTCCACCCATTTTCCACATTTGCAATCAAACGGGTATAAAGTTAGAATAGACGGCAATAGATGAAATTAAGGTGAATAATATAATATAATTTTTTTAGTAAAAAATCTGTCATTTACACGGTTTGTCTTAGCGGTGTTTGACCCTAACCACCATTTGTAAAAAAATCATAACTTTGTTATTTAAAATAATTAATTTTATCAATCTACAAAATCAAATAAATAAATATAAAACAAATTAAAATGTAGTTCCACTTGAAAATAAAAATAAAAATAAAAATAAAAATACAATCTACAAAATCGAACAGCAAAATATCAAGAAAATAGAATTCGGTCCAATCAGAAAATAAAATCATTTTTCAACCGTGAAATATGTGATTAAAGTCGTGTTTAGCGGGTGAAATGTGTGGTTGAAACTTTTATCAAATATTCGATTAGTTTAATAACATATTAATTTTCAAGTCAAAATCAACAACTAAATTTAACTATAAATTTCCCGGGACCCACGATTTTTCAATTATATATTTCACCATTTTTTTTAATCAAAATTTGTTAAAAACTCAATTTTAATCTCTACCAAATAGGTAATAAAGAAAACTCTACAAAGATGCAACACGGGACATGAAAATTCAAGTTAGGTTTTGACAACCATTGATTTATTTTATGGTTTGCTATATGACCATTTTAAACTACATATTCACTGAACAAAATATTCTACGTGTATATTAAATTTTTTTCTATTTATTAGCCACATATTCTCTTAAAAATTACTATTCAAAACATTTTTTTTTTTACAATAATAATTGTCAAACATGCACCGAGTCACTAATAAATTTTTTTTTTTTTTTTTTTTTCTGTCTTTTAGATTTCTTGTTTTCAGTGCGTAAATTCTTCTTTTTCACTTTATCCGGTGATCGCGCGTATCTCCCTCCCACGCAGTGGCAAATTAAAGCGGTGACAAGTGGGGTTGCTGGTTGCCCCCCCACTATGGTTTATCTACTATAAATATCATTACTTTTTAAAATTTTAATCCCCGTTTGGTTCAATTAAAACTTAAGTCAAAATTAATAATTAAATATTAACTACATTCTTATGGAATTTTTAACTTTTTAATTATACATTTTATCAATTTTTATTAAAATCTACTGAATCAAGGGCTTAGTTTTATATAGTGAATAAATCTGACTCCATAGAATAAATAAAATATAACTTCAAAATAATATAAACAATGTTTCCTTAGCCTTGTAGTAAAATATCAATTTTTATTTTTTTGTGAAACTTGCTAAATGTACAATCACGAGTTGACAAAAATCTACATCGTCCATTTAAATTTTTTTTTTTTTAAATTAACAATACGGATCTCGACAACACATGGATTGTTAACACAGTTTGGATTCAAATCTCACGTGCCACGTTACAATTCTTTTGAGAAACTTGTACAATTATTCATCGACTTTTAACATATTTAGTAAATTTATTCTCGATCTTTAACTTGATATAGATTAAAATCAGATTTTTCATAAATTTTAATTCTTGTTTGATGACGATTATTGAGAAAGATGATGTTTTAAATAGTGAATTTTTGAAAAATGTGTGGTTAAAAAATAAAAAAAAATTAGGTTTATGCCCAAATCATTTTATTATGTGAACGTACGATTAAAAATAAGCATGAAAATTTAAAAAAAATCATTTTAAATGAAGACAAACACGACTTCATCTATCGGCCAAAATGTGAGACTGTTTTGAGCCCCATTTTTTTTTTAGCCTAAAATGCATTTTAGAATAATATTTTGATAGAAAATGTGTGATTAAAAAATAAGATTTTTTGTTTATTTGCGTGTAATATTTTTTTATTAAAAAATATATAATTAAAAATAAGAAAGAAAAATGTGTTTTAAAAATAATGAGTACCAAACGTACAAGGGCCCACTATTGTTTTTGATTCTGAAAAAGAAATAAATGTGAAGCACGCTAGTCTTTTAAGTCACTATCAGTATGAGAGTATTTAAAAAAGATTAATCAAGTCTTTTCGTGAGATGACTTAAAATGTTAATCTTCACGATACTTTAAACAAACGATTATAGAAATTTTCACAAAACTTTTGGGCGTGCTTAAAATCCAATTAAAATTGAAAATATAATCGTTATTGTATCCCATTCGTCTAATAAAAGTCAACAATAACGACTAATTTATCAATTTTAATCTCTAACGAATACGTTCTAAAATGTCAACTACCACCAAGCGTAAACAATTAGTTTAATCCAAAAAAGATAACCTCCATTTTCTTGTCTGCGTTGTTTAACTTTATTCTTTACCTTTGGTTGAGGATTGGTTGGGTAGGGTGAGGTGGGTAATCCGTAATCCTCTTATTCCAGCTACTGTTTACTGCAATTATAAATCTTGTTTATCGTGTTCTTTGCATTGAAATACCACAATTATACTTGAATTAAGCTATATGTACTATTGATTATTTTAAAATACTACTTTTTATTTTTGTTGAGAATGTACAGTTAAAAAATAAGAAAAAAATCTTCAATTTATATGTAAAATTATTTTATGGTAGAATGCTGGATTAAAAACGAGTCCTGAAGAAATGGGTTTTTGAAAAAAAAAAAAAAAAAAGAAGGAGGTTGACAAATTGTAATCCTATTTTGAATTTTGCATTTTACTGTATGTGACAGATAGGACAGACTGCACATTGAAGCTGATAGTTAGCGTGTTCAGTGATGATTATGCAATTAAAAATGGGATTATTTTATATTTTACTCTGAACAAGAGTTTTAAATGGAAGAACTTGTTATATCTTTACCCCAAAATTTAATGGATTCTTAGTTCTTACAGATTCAAAACCAAAATACATTGAAAAATTTTCTCAAGAAAATCTCTACCAAAAATTGCCTTCAGTGGAATCTAAATTTGGTCAACCCAAACACTTTTGGTGCTTTCATTGTTGATTCTTGTTTGGATTTGTATTTATATTGACTTTTGACTTGCCTTTTTGAGAAATTTTTATCTGTTTGGGGTGAACTAGAAAAGGATCGACAAATTTGATGGCTGGGATTGGATCAAAATTTAAGAAGGGTTTGGTGATTTTGATTGGATTGCTTCTTTTAGGTTGTGTGATTGTTTCAGCAAAACGGAGTTCGAAATTGGTAAATGGGAGTTTAACAAACAATAGGATTACTGAAGAATTTGGATCAGCGTATTTCAGCAAAATAATCAGTTTCCTGCAGCAAAGCAGAGACACACTTTACCATCATATTTGGCCTGTGAGTTTTTTCTTTTCATTATAAATGTGCTTTTATTTTTCCCTTTGAACTACAATGAATTTGTTATGCTCGGCTGGACATGATAATATTAACCAACATACAGTGTTGTCTTTTCGTACTGCATTCTGAACATCCCTTAAAAGAGAGCTTTTACTGTTTGTTATCAATTTTCAGGAACTAGAATTTGGTTGGAGAATTGTTGTGGGTACATTGATTGGATTCTTTGGTGCTGCTCTTGGGAGTGTTGGAGGTGTCGGTGGAGGAGGAATATTTGTCCCAATGCTCACTCTAATCGTAGGATTTGATCCGAAGTCGTCAACTGCAATATCGAAATGTAAGGGTTCACAATTTGTATTGGTATCAGATATAGCCCAGATTCTTTTATAAACGCACCAATTCCAACTGATCATTAGCCCTCACTAAACTGTGAAGAAGCATCCAATTAAAGTTCTTAAAAAATTTGCTTGCTATAGAACATTGCATGGTCATTGAATCCTCAATCATTTGACTCAACTTTGACGTGTTAAGCTTTCCTAGAACCTAGAAATTTTGCTTATTTTTATGCAGAATTCTGAATTAAAACTACCT
Organism: Fraxinus excelsior; assembly: GCA_019097785.1. NCBI lineage: Eukaryota > Viridiplantae > Streptophyta > Magnoliopsida > Lamiales > Oleaceae > Fraxinus > Fraxinus excelsior. Next base: position 31,146,106 of record CM032628.1, on the reverse strand, counting down.
AGAGGTAGAGGACATATAGTTTCAGATAGTCATTGCTAATTCGTTTTTGTTGGTTATTTGGCTCAGATTTAAATAACTAAAATGTTCGACCAGGTCACATGTAACATGTAAAACTGGGAAACGAATAATATATTTAGTTTCATTTAATTCAGAAGTCAACTGTATTTGTATTCATTTTCTAATTTAGGGGCGAAGCTTTTGGCAAAAGAAACTGATTCATTTGAAGACAACCACTTTGCACAAATACAGAACTGAATTCTGATCCTTTTGATAATTGGACTGTATTTGAGCCTTTTATATTCTGTCCAGGTATGATTACGGGTGCAGCAGGTGCTGCTGTATATTACAATATCAAGCTCCGGCATCCTACACTTGATCTTCCTGTCATCGATTATGATCTAGCTCTTCTTTTTCAACCAATGCTAGTGCTCGGGATCAGCGTTGGAGTTATTTTTAACGTGATTTTTGCAGACTGGATGGTTACAGTTTTGTTGATTGTTCTTTTCATAGGTGATGTCCAATTTATTTACATTTTTCAGTTGCATTTTTTAGGTAACTTAACGATGTCATAACTACAGGTATGTCGACTAAGGCTTTCTTTAAGGGTGTTGAAACATGGAAGAAAGAATCCATTATGAAAAGGGTAGCCTAAAGTCTTATACATTTTCACTTGTTCCGATATGCTAGTTGATCTTTCGATTTGAAAATCTCTTATTTCTGTCTCTAAATTCGGTATGCAGGAGGCTTCTAGACGCTTGGCATCTGATTGTGAGTATGCATTACTTTCAATCTTGAGAAATATTTTGAAAAACATGTTAGTAAGAGTGAATTGAAATCAGATAATAGAAGTGAAGAAGTGCCATACAAACTTGTACCTGGAGGCCCAACTAATGGAACTGGAGTACGACTCAATGATTATAAAGCATCGGAGGTAACGAACTTCTAATACCTGAATGGTACGCTAGGTAGGAAGGATGGAAACCACACTTAAAAATATTAAGAAAGAAAAGAAGCTAGTATCTTGTTCGTTATACCATCAAGTCTTGTCCTCTACTATGCACCAAACATGCACAAACAGTTACAGATTCAAGAATTAATTTCCGAACCAACGCTGATTTCCACAAGTCTTGCAGGTCTCGGTTATTGACAATGTCTACTGGAAGGAACTCACTATACTCATTGCTGTCTGGGCCATAATCCTTTTACTTCATATCGGCAAGGTTTTCATCTATTATATTCTTGAAAATCCTCGACTAAGGCCTTTTTTCCCCTTCAAGTTTTCACTCTTTTTATGAGTTTTTATTGAGAAGACTTGTGCATCTTTAATACAGGATTATACAACAACTTGTTCAGTGGCATATTGGACTCTGACCTTGTTGCAGGTACTCCATATGTCGAATTGTGAAATAATATATCCAGGCCCTGGATCACTACCCTACGTTTTTATTATTTATGTCAGAGAGCGAGACAAACATATATCATGACATTTATATTTCTGTTGATTGTCAGATCCCTGTAGCCATTGGAGCATCTGGTTATGAGGCAGTTGGCTTATATAAGGGGTGGAGGGTGATAGCTTCAAGGGGAGAAGCACCAATAAATTGGACAGTGCAACAGTTGATTCTCTGTTGTTGCTGTGGCATATTGGCTGGTATAGTTGGTGGGCTGCTAGGCCTTGGTGGAGGATTCATTTTAGGGCCATTATTTCTAGAGCTCGGAGTTCCTGCACAGGTACTTTGCAATCGTCTTGAATCAATATTGGCACATTTTGTGTGGGTGATTAGATACCAATGCACAATATCAATGAAGAAAAACAAGTCAAGAGTATTATGTACCAAACATGCACATTGATTTGTTACAGTTTGTAACTTCTGTAATGATCGAGTAAGTGATAGAAGAAACAGTGATCACAGATTTCACAAAAGAAAAATAAAAAAAAAGATGTCTGCCATTGGATTGTTAACTGGTGTAGGTTTAAAGAATGGGTTCGTTCCTTCCATAGCCCGAATGCTCAGAGCAGCCTTCTCAACTCCTTACAAGCTAGGGGTGTCAATTTGGCTCACCGGCTCGGCCAGGGAAAAGCTCAAGCCGGCCTGGCTCGCGGCTCGGGCTGAGCCCCAATTTGGAGCATCAGCCCGAGACTGTGTCACGGGCCATTTCAGCTCGTGAGCAAATTTAAAATATAAATTTGTATACAGGCAGCAGCTGCCTGCTATTGTAGGCAGCCACGCAGAGGCAGCAGGCTGCCTCTTTTCATTATTAAAAAAAAAAAAAGCTGGCTCAGTAGGCCCGAACCGAACGCTCAGGTCGAGCCTAGATTTTTTGGTCGAGCAAAAGCTCGGTTTGGCTCGGGCCATAAAAAGTCCTAACTATTTTTACTCGAACCGAGCCCGAGCTTCAAGTTTCTGCTCGTTGACATCCCTATTACAAGCTCATCATTTTAGTTGCTCTGCATTTTACCCTAAAATATTCTCTCCAGTGTTTAGCTGCTTATGGAATAACATTATAAATACACGCATATTCTAAAATTCTTGTCTTAAAACTTGTAATTAACCGTCTCCTGCCACGTACAATAGTTAACAATAATTATTTAAAAATCTTCTGATGCAGGTCTCAAGTGCCACGGCCACATTTGCCATGGTATTTTCCTCATCCATGTCTGTAGTACAATACTATCTTCTGAAACGCTTTCCAGTATCATACGGTAAGTTATCCAGCCAACTTCTTTTCAACACATGGATAGTTGTGCATAAGTTGAAGATAGTTATTCATTAGGCATATATTAGATTGTTACTCAACTAACTGTTACTCTCACTTTCAGCTCTTTATTTTGTTGCTGTAGCTACCGTTGCTGCATTGGTAGGGCAGCATGTAGTAAGAAAGATGATTAATATATTTGGACGAGCATCTTTAATCATCTTTATTTTGGCATTCACCATCTTTGCAAGTGCAGTATCACTAGGCAAGTATTGTTGAACTCTACTTCAAAAATTTAATGCACATTTTTCAAGATTTTGAATGGGAAATTCTGCCCCTGTTTGATGGCCTTTAAAACCCAAAAACAAAGTTTTGAAAAGTAAGGGTCCGTTTTCTTTCCAGTTTTCAAGCTATTTTCTATTTTCGATTTTTCAAAACAGTGAAAAAGTCTTCTCTTTCCTATTTTCAAAACTCATTTTTAAAAACAGGTTTAAAATTTACAAAGAAAACTCAAAACGACAAATTTGTTGTTTTGAATGTTTTCAATTATAATAAATTTTCAAAAGACAAAAAGAACACATTTTCAACAATTTCAAAATGGACACCCAAAACACGAAACTCAAAATGATTTTAAAACTCAAAACGGAAAATTGAAACACGAAGAGAACAATCCCCAAATTTTTGGAGAATTAAAACGTAAGGAAAAGTGTTGGGTTTGTGTTTATAATATTTTATTGTGCGGTTGAAAATAAATATATAGAAAAAAGAGTTTTTGAATAATGGTTGTCAAACAGGGGCTCAATCTCATCGTGTTGCTTAGTTAAAAAAAATTGTGGTTGCATCATTCTTGACAGGTTGGGTTGGTATATCGAACATTATCGGGAATGCGGAAGGAAAAGAATATATTTGGTTTTATAACATCTGTGAGTATAAGTCCTAGGGTTTGAAGCATGTGTATGTCTATTTTCCTCGGTAACTATTCTTCTTTTCGATGGTGTAAATGTGTAATATTCCCAAGAATTAAAACGTTCCTTTATAATTTGATATTGAAGATCACATTCTCCCTTTTAAGGGTTTATTATTGCCTTCAATATCTAATATTCGGTCAGGAATAATGAAGGAAATAATACGAAGATTCATATTCATATGCTGTCATTTAAAAGAACAAAATAGCTATTTCTTCATAACCACGTAGAGCACTTGATCGCACATGTAACTCGAAAGCAATTCTTTTGTGAAATTCGTCGAGATTGTGAAAAAGGGGGAGTGTTTACTACAGCGAGAGAGGTAAAAATCTTGAATCGTCAATGATAAACTTTCATTGGGAGGACACATTTGTTAAATCGCCTCATCTAAAACTTAGCCATTGTTCGATGATCATTATTGTGTGAAAATAATGTTTTGAATAGTGATTTTTTGAATATGTGTAGTTAAGAAGTGGGGAAATTTTTTGAATTTACGTGCAAAACATTTTACTGTATGAATGTACGATTGAAAATGAGTATGAGAAATAAATAATTTATTTAAAGGGGGACATGGACTTTTATTTATTACGTCAATATGCTCCTCTCATGCATATTAGATTTTATGTTTATTATAATTCTCAAGGGGAATAATGTACCTTATCATCACTATGAGTGCTGCAATTTGTACGAATATTGGTGTGAACATAGGAGATGCCCATTAGGCAAAAGATGGACCAATGAATAAAGTATGTCCAACTTTCATTAAATAATTAATTACTTTATTCGATTTGTAACTCACCAGGGTAGAAAAATATTGTTGGATAATCCTATTCCTTCTTGTTTCGTTTACTATTTGCAAAGTCTACTGGACGAGTGTGTATTTGAGCCACGTTATTTTGGAAGAACGTATTTTGGAATGGTAGATTAATGGAGAATATGTGTTTGAAAAAGAAGGAAATGTTAATGATATGATGTAAAATATTATTTTATTGAAAAATGTATGGGTGAATACGAGTAGAAGAATGAAAATGAAAATTTTATTATGGCTCAAACAGGGGCCGAATCTGTTATTAGGAATCAACAATGCTACAAATAGTCGTTAGAAAGACTAGAGATGGCAAAAACACCCGCCACGCCCCGCCCCGAATGGGGCGAAAAAAACCCGCCCCGACGGGTTGGCGGGGCGGGGATTGCCGCCCCGCGAGTCGTTAGAAAGACTAGAGATGACAAAAAAACCTGCCACTCCCCGCCCCGACGGGTTGGCGGGGCGGGGATTGCCGCCCCGCCTCGGGTCGTGGGGCGGGGTGGGGCGAGGGTGCCCCGCCCCGTTTAGTTAAAAAAATAAATAAATAAATAAATGAACGTTGTTTATTTAATTTTGGACATTGTTTGGTTTGGATATTGATGTAATTATTTTAAATATTATTTGCTTTGGATTATAAAATTTTGAATTGTATTTACTTGAAAATTTTTGGTTTAAAAAAAAAAAAAAAACTAAATGGGGTATTAAATGGGGCAAAAATCCGCCCCGCCCCGTCAAAGGCGGGGCAGGGCGCGGGGCGGGACGGGGGTGGGGATTGGCGGGGCGGGGCGGGGCGAGGGTGCCCCGCCCCGAACCTGCCCCGTTGCCATCATTAAGAAAGACAGATGAAGGAAAGATAATAGGTTTAAGGAACAATTTTTTTTTTTTTTTAAATGGTCTTTTAGACATATCAAGACCTATCATTTCTATTATTTTTAATGTTGTTTTGCTACGAGATCATAAATCGTACATTTGATTTTTCGATGGCCTTATAATATGAAGTTTTGAACTTTTTTCTTTCCATTTTAGGTGATTATGTATATGATAGATACACGTAGATTCGATTTATTGTAGTTATTATGAAAATCTCTTGAACCCGTATACTCATGTTATTACTAAAATTTATTGTCACTTCTGTCCTCAACGAACTTGGAATAATGGAATTTTTGCCTGCCTGTGTTCACTATATATAGTATTCTTTGTTTAATGTCAGGTAAGTTGGCTCGCTGCAGGATGAGGAGGTCAAAATGGGAATGAATGATGTAATTGTTATCCATGTTCCTTGGGTTAATTCATTCACTAGTTTATAAAGAAGACAAGATTAGTTAGTGAGCTCGTCTATACTAATGTGGGTATGATCGATGTCACTCCATAACAAGTTAAGACTATACATAAACATTATAAAAACAATATGGTTAAACTTGAGAATCTGTGCATCGGAGTGATGATTTGAATGTATATAATAGAGAGTAGCACGGGATGAAGTGTCATGTTGGGTGAGTTGTAACACTAAACAAGTTCTTGTATCAAATGAAATATCATTTCAACTATACATCATGTCCCTTCAAGACTATGTCCTTGTCTATTGTTGATTTTCATCAGATTTTCAGCATAAATATGGCCCTTTTTTTCAATTGCTGGCCCCCACACCTCTCACATGTGGTCAAATGTTGCGGCTGTAGGTGTGTGTAACGATTGAAATTTGAATTAAAATCTGCCAAAGAATTGGCTCTAGACACAGCCTATATATACCGTAATAGGTAGACCTTCATGAGAGATGACATAAGATCTGAAGGACTTCGCCCATTACGGACTCATGTAACTGCGTTGTGGCCTGCCAAATTTGCCCAAAAGGTCATTTTTGTTGCTTGGTAGTCGATTTGAGAGCTTCGGAAGGCACGCCATTTTCTTACTAAGCCTAAGTAGAACTTTGTACATACTGGTGTAACATGGAATGAGGACTCAATACGAGAAAAAAATTAATACAAATTCAAATTTACGAGAAAAAAATTCCTATGATGGGAAGCAAATTTGAAGTGAAATTCATTTCAAAGCTTGGATTTTTTCAGGCAAATTTAAAGTGAAATTCACTTAGCTTTATCCCCCACAACGTCCTTATCCGCGTTTAGATGATGATAAATGAGGGATTCCCAACTTATAATAACGTTAAAAAAAAGTGCTCAATCATGAGCAGAAGGACACAACTTGGGCCATGAGCCGCCACCAGAATAAACATCAAATAGTTCCTCTACATTTGGAGGTCAGCTATTTATTATTATTATTATTATATATTGTACATTACTCACTGTAAAACTGAAAAAATCCTTACGGGCTTCCAAGATTTGAGCAAGAACCACAATAAATATAATTTCTAAAGAAAGAAAAATGTTAGAAGGGAAGGGTTTGATAGAGGATACAGACATGCCAGTGAAGATGCAGATCCAAGCAATGGCTTTAGCTTCTCAAGCTCTAGATCTCTATGATGTTTTAGACTGCAAATTCATTGCTGCCCACATCAAGAAGGTGATAATAACACGTCTTGTCGTGATTAGAAGTTACTTCTTTGGTACAAAATAAGCAACTTATAACTTAGAAATTTACTTTCTGGATCTTGTGTACAAGTTGATGATATTAGCTATGTTTGGCAGGAGTTTGACAAGAAATATGGGAATGGATGGCAGTGTGTGGTAGGATCCAACTTTGGGTGTTTTTTCACACACAGCAAAGGGACTTTCATATATTTCAAATTGGAGACTCTAAATTTTCTCATCTTCAAAGGTTCTTCTTCCCCATCAACTCCACCTCCATAGCAGTCTTTCATAGTTCGTTATGGTTCAAACACGACTCCATAGTACAACGGAATGATTTTAGCTTATTTTTCTTCTTGTGTCGTCTAGTCCATCTTACCAAGCATGCCGTTTAAGAAATTTCAAGTTGTAGATGAGTACTTAAATACTTGACTTTAGAGGAAGCATTTCCAATGCTTTCTATGCAGTGTTATGTTGCAGAAATAGAATGTGTTTGGTTCCACTAATTGAAAATAAATTATGTGAAATGGCACCAAAAGAATAAAGTTCAACACACATGATTGCAATTTCTACCAAGCTTCCAAGGAAATTGAACAATATTGTTGTTTCTAATATAAATAAGTGTGCAAAGTTGAAGCACTAAAGAATCTTCATGACCAAAATAAAAAAAAAATCTCTCAAATCACTGGAGTTAGTAGAGGTTTGTGTAGAAAGTGAGCCTCCAAGTTTGCGATGACTAGGTCAGCCATGGCTTTGCTAGTTTCAAATGTGTCACTTCCAACATGAGGCAAAAGAACAACATTTTCGAGTCTAAGAAAAGATTCAGGTACCTTTGGCTCATTCTCAAACACATCGAGTCCAGCTCCAGCTATCCGTCCTTCAAGTAATGCAGACACAAGTTCGGGTTCATCAACGTGCGCACCTCGTCCAATATTGATGAGAACACCTTTCGGTCCTAAAGCATCTATGACATTTCGATTCACAATGTGGTGGGTTTCTTCTGTCAAAGAGCATGCCACAATTAGGATTTCACAGTTGGCAGCTAAATTGATGATGTTGGAGTAGTATCTGTAATTTGTAGTTGGTTTCTTGGTTCTGGAGTGGTAACTGATGGTGCAGCCAAAGGCTTCGGCTCTCTTGGCTATGGCTGAACCAATCCTGCCCAATCCAACTATGCCAACTGCTTTACCACTGAACTGAAAAAGGGACCAGCAAAAATGAAAACCAAAACAGGAATATCATTAAAAATTCGAGAAAACAAAAAGACGATATGATGATTCAAGTGAGCGGCCCTAACATTGTAAAGAGCCTGAAAACATCAGTTAAATTCACTCAAAAGTTGAGACTAAGTGCACATTTGATACACGGTATATGATAAAACTGGACAATAAAATGAACACAATTTCAGGTTCTTTTTCTTTCTTAAAAGCAGATTTTGACAACCATATTTTGCGAGATAACACACTGCTTGATAATTTATAATGGTGACACATTATTCTAATGCCTCAACATGGAACAGAAATTCTACAATTCTCCAAACTTTTGTAGTCGAACCCAAAGTTCCACTTCCTATGAAAGCCCAAGTTTTTCTTCATCGCACAGAATTCGACTACAGAATTTCATCGAACACATTGAGCACAGTTTTACTCAATTATGAACAAACAAGAAGAATCATATCTGACTTCAAATTCATATAAAATATTCATAAAATTATCACAGCGTATCAGAATTCCCGATTCACAAACCTTAGCAGTCAACTCAAAATCACCATTTTTCCAGGATCCATTTCTCACAAACCCATCACAAGCACAAATCTTCCTCAAAGTCGCCAATATCAATCCAATGGCTGTATCAGCAACATCTTCAGTTAGAACATCAGGCGTGTTTGTAACTCTGATCCCTCTTTTTTCACATTCATTCAAATCAATCTTGTCCACTCCGACGCTGTAACTCGCCACGATTTGCAAATGCGGCAGTGCATCAATCAGGTTCGAGTCAGCATTAAATGAAGCGTTGCCCACCACTGCGACGATTGAATCAGAGTTTTGTTCCAAAAACTGGGTTTTGGAATGCGACTCCCAGAATCTGAAGAGTGTGAAGCGCTTTTCGAGTTCTTGTTCGAGATAGGTTAACATGGGACAGGTCATTAGCACGCCCACACCCTCCATTATTTTCTGCAGTAAATAACATCCAAGTTTGACAAGTATGTATTGAACTTCAAATCGATTATTTTCTGAATAATCTATTCGTACATAATTCTTTACCGAATTTTTTACCGAATTGACAAGTGGCGGCCCCCTATTGGGGGGCGTCCGTGGGGCCCGGGCGCCCCCCCAATAGGGGGCCGCCACTTGTCAATTCGGTAAAAAATTCGGTAAAGGATTATGTACACGTAGCGCGATCGTTTCTGAATAATGATTTTCAAAGGGTAAAATGTCAAAAGGTCGAATGAATTAGATTCTAATTGATTCGAGAATGTTTTCAATTTTAGGCAATTTAATGAGTTTTAAATTCTCGACTAATCTAAATTCGAATAAGTTCTTTTATTGATTTCTGATTTTTCCAATCATATCCATAAATCTAGATTTTGATATTGTGTTTTTCCATATGAGAGGTTTTGTGCTTAAGATTGATTCTTTTTCAACTCAATCGTATGATAATATCTCAACACATTATTTACTAGTTTTATTGACTTCGTCCACATTAACAAATAATTTGAAATATCTTCACTTTCATAAAAACATATTCGAGTGAACTAGCAATGATTCGAAGAACCTCCGTCTCCTAATCCACAACCATTGGACAACCAAAGACTACACTAAAACAACTGAAGTCATTAGTCTTTAATTCCTCGTTCGAACTAAAGAAGTTACAAAGGCCCAAAAGGTAACATAAATTTGGCTAGGACTTGTCTGGTAGAGCTTCTCAGAAAATTTTAAGCAAAATTGTGACCATTGTCGGAGGCAGAAAGTCAATTCCATAGCTGCAATATTGGACCATTGGAAAATGAAATTACCGAAGAAGCCCACATCCCTTAAGATAATGAATAATATGAAAGGCAAAAAGGTCATTACGTCATAGAATGGTCCAATATTGCGGCTATGGAAAATGTTGATAAGCAACTGTGAAATTTTTCCTTGGCAATGGTCAAAATTAACATTTTAATTGCAACAAGACAAACTCCTAGTGCAGAAAGAAAAATTCATTTATACAGTCATTAATGGATTGTAAATGGTACATGTAGCATGTCTCGGTGCAGAAAATATCATGGTAACAACATTTTTAAGTACTCAATCTAGGTATTATCCTTTGGAAAAAAAACTTGTTTGTGCCCCAAATCGAACAGAGACTCGGCTTGTTACAATTTCAACGTAATCAAAAAACTGGAGTCAATAGAGGTTTATTCGAAAAATGCGCCACGAGGTTATCCACAACAAGGTCGGCCATGGCCTTGCGAGTTTCCATAGTGCAAGTTCCCACATGAGGGGAAAGAACTACATTATCCAGGCGGAGGAGTATCTCTGGCACTTCAGGTTCGTGCTCAAGTACATCAAGCCCAGCACCTCTCAGCCGGGCTTCAACAAGCGCTGATATGAGTTCAGGTTCGTCAATGTGATCTCCTCTTCCGATGTTGACGATAACTCCATCTGAACCCAATGCATCGATGACATCGCGGTTGACAATATGGCGAGTTTCGTCTGTTAATGCACATGCCACAATAAGGATTTGAGAGTTGGAAGCCAAGTCGAGTACGGATGGATAGTAAGTGTATTTCGTGTTTGATTTTTGCGAGCGTGAATGGTAGCCGATTGAACAGCCGAAACCTTCAGCTCTTTTGGCAATTGCAGATCCAATCCTCCCCAAACCTATTATACCAATTGATTTGCCACTCAACTGCAAGAAAGTTGGATAAATGATATTGTATCAATTTACGATAAGAAAAGACTACAAAGACAAAACAAACCTTGTGGGTCAACTCGAAATCGCCATTTTTCCATAGCCCACTCCTTACAAATCGGTCCGCCACACAAATCCTCCTCAATGTCGCCAAAGTAAGCAAAATAGCCAAATCCGCCACCTCATCCGTCAAAGCGTCTGGCGTGTAGGTGACACGTATACCCTTCTCTTTGCACTTAGGTAAATCAATTTTGTCCAACCCGGAGCTGTGACTCGCTATGATTTCTAGATTTGGGAGCGAGTCGATTAGTTCCGAGTTAGCACCGTGGATTCCATTTCCTACCACTGCGAGTATAGATTTTGAATTTTGATTGATGAATTCGCGCTTGGAATTTGGGGGAATTTGCCAGAATTTGAAAAGGGTGAATCGTTTGGAGAGCTGTTCTCGGAGGTAATTTGACATTGGGCAAGTTAACAACACGCCTATGCTTTTCATTGTCGATCCGATCGGAGGAATCACAGTTGGAGTTGGTTCATGAAATGAATTCCTTGATATTTCTTGTACACATTCTAAAGGAAAATTTACTGCTCTAGTCCTTTAACTTTGCCAAAGTAAGTACTTAAATCTCTATTCAAATTTGTCATTTAAGTTTTTAACTTTCAGTTACCGTGCAACTTAATCATCACTCAATTAAAACTATTAGTTTAGCCCTAGTAGTTTTATCAACCCACCTTCATTTTCTTCATAAACAATGGGAACTTTAAAAAGAACAAGGGGTATGAAGTAAAGTTTATCACGAGACATTCTTTGTGATGGGTAGCAATGAGTCGAGTTGAGCTAGCCACCTAGGCTAAGCTAGCCCAATAAGTGAGTTGGGCTCGACTTGTTGACCAAGGATTCAAACACAACGAGGTCTGTGGGCACAACATGTGACGAGTCAAGTTGGGTTATGTCAAGCGATCTTCTATTTCTAAACATAATTTAAAGAAAATCTAAAAAACAAGATAGAAAACAAGGAGTTAAGCTTAATTAAGTAAAAATATAAATGAGGAAAATCACTCACCGGCCCACCCTACGAGTTCACCTGTGGATTGACTCGCAGAGTCCACAAGCTTTACTTATCAAAATCTAAGCTTGACTCGCCTCATGGGCTCAACTTTTTGGTCATTCATCTAAAAAAATTAGAAAAAATGGAAAATGTTACATTAATTTATGTCTAGTAGCATATTAGGATTGAACTCTTCGATCTTTCATGTGGTGTGATTATGGATTCACAATTTTCAAAGGTAGTGTTCAAAGTCCCGATCTATTTAAATTAGTGAATCTGGATACTCGAATGACTAAATACATCAATAGTCATTAAAGTAACACTTGACTTTTACATGACTTACCGTTAAAGTGCAAAGTTTTCAAATTATTAAACATTTATCTCCGATTCAACTAAAAGTCATGTGCGAAATTAACAATTTTCTCATGTGGATATCTAAATTTACATATTTAAATAAGTTGAGGACTCAAAACTTCGTATTTAAAGATTGGAGACCCATAATCACACTAAGTGAAAGGTTTGACAACCCAACCCTAATTATTCTAATTACTTTTATAGGCCATAGAAAGAAACCAATTCTATTGCACAGCTTCTGGATATGGCTATGGCAGCCACACAAGTGTCCAGGATTTACACTCTCCAGCAGCCTCATCCAACTTTGCCTAGATTTTCCCCTCATCAAACTGCTCTCCCCACGACGCCATTCAGGAATCTCTCACTTGTTCGAGCTTCGAAGCCTGGAAGAGAAAACACAAATGATCCCGATTCTGCAACCTTTATTTCTTCGGTAAGCCACACGCTTTAACAAGCAATGGTTGATGAATAATTTAATTGTGGATAATCATTAATCCCTGTGCAAGTTTTTATTGGATAGGGGGACTTGAATTACTTGCTGAGATTAGGAGCTGGTTCTCTTGCTGGTGCAGCTGCAATTAAGTATGGAAGTATCATATTCCCAGAAATAACACAGCCCAACATTGTGCAGGCACTGGTTATGATAACTACTCCAGTTATTGTAGCTGTCGTTCTTCTGATCAAGCAAAGCCGTGTAGATTGAACAAGTTCTTACTTGATTTTTGCCCTGGAAGTGAACCCAAGATGAATTTCGTCGGGCTTCTATTTGGAGATCGAGGATCCCATGATTTTTGAACTCGATAGACAGTATAGATTTTCGACTATGGTACATGAAGAAAACAGTGAATTTCATGAGTAAAATGTTATGAAAATGAGTTGTTTAGAGGCCTTGGGTTTATGAATGACCTTCCTGTCAAGGGCTTTTCTGGTTTCTTATTCTTCTGTTATTTTCGCTGAACTTACTTTTTATAGTTTTTCAAGCATTGAATGCAAGCTGCAGGCTCAAGAAGAAAAAAAGTTACGTATTGAATGAGAGCATTCAATAAGAACTGCGACAGAATGAAGAAAAAAACTTCCTTCGACAAACTAATTCTCATAGTTCTGGATGGGAATAAAGTGATCTTGAATAATCGCAACAAAAAAATTACACCGTTTAATGACAAAATCAAACCAGGGGCATTAACATTGATTTGTTCGTAAAACGAGCTTCCAAATTCCCAATGACAAGGTCGGCCATGGCATAGCGCGTTTCTATTGTGCCACTTCCCACTGTAGAATAAATCTGTAATTTTGTTTTCTTTGTCAGTCATATGGAATTTGTTTAATAATGTGGTTGTTACCTAGTTTGTAGGAACAAGTTCTGCACATATGTTTCAGTTGCTATTTTGTTGTTTCTAGACTTGAATGTAAGCCTACTTGGAGGCCTCTAATCATTAAATAAGAGACGTCAAGAATTCACCTCTTCTGTATTCCAGAATATTTCTTTGTTTTCTATTCTCTATTTTCTTAAGTAAGAGAGTTTCTATCAATGGTATTAGAGCCGATTAAAAGCAGTAGCAGCAATAGCAATCATCCATGGTGGCCGACAATTTTGTGCTGCCCGCAATTCCCTGCTTTGATGGCCACTATGATCATTGGAGTATGTTGATGGAGGTCTTCTTGAGATCGAAGGATTGCTGGCAAGTTGTTTCTGAAGGAATTCCAAAGCATGCACCTCATACAATAGCGACACATGCACAAAAGGTAGAATATGAAGGCCAACATTTGAAAGATCTCAAGGCTAAGAACTATTTGTTCCAAGCCATTGAGAGATCAATCCTGGAGACTATCCTCTGTAAAGAAACCTCAAAGCAGATTTGGGATTCTATGAAAAAGAAGTATTAAGGCTCTGCGAGGGCAAAGAGGCAGCAACTACAAGCCCTGCGATCAGATTTCGAGACTACTCAGATGAAGTTAGGAGAACCAGTTTCGGATTACTTCTCCCCAGTGATGACCATTGTAAACGAAATGCAAATCCATGGTGACAAGACAGAAGAAGATATACCATTGTAGAGAAGATCCTCAGATCAATGACACCACAGTTCAACTTTGTTGTGTGTTCTATAGAAGAATCCAAAGACATTGATGAGCTTTCACTTGATGAACTCGAAAGCTTCTTGCTGGTTCATGAACAGAAGATTAGAAAGCAGGACAACAGGGGAATTAGAGATAACAAAAATCAACAACAACATGGTAATCATTTTCGAGAGTATTAAGGAAAAGGACGGAGCAGAGGTGGATTTCATTCAGGCAATCACAGATCAAGGGCAGCATGTTGGGTATTGACACTTTGTTGTCAATCAAATTAAATGTTGTAATTGTGGTCTCTAAATATAAGTCTAGTTTGGTTGAAAACCAACTAAGACATGTGATGAAAAGGTTTTGAATATTAGGCAAATTGTCCTTAAATTAAGGGGAGTGGCATGGTGGTTGGTAGTAGGTTAGCTACCATATCTTTCTATATATATATTGGTCCTTTAGTGGGACTTGTAACACACGAAAATACACCATCAATATACAAGAAAATCCATTCAAAATGTAGTCTCTTGCTCTCTCTCCCTCTCCTCTGCTGGTGTCAAACCAGCAGAGTTTATGCTTATGTTTTACTTGTTTTAAGTTATGTTTTAATATTGTTTTTCCACTGCCATCTTCTCCACATTTCCCCCTTATGAAACCATGTTTTGTTGAGTTGTTAAACTCTATTTGGTTAGCTAAAACTAGCCCCATTTTCCCCTCGATCTGACTGGTTTTCTTCAAATGAAGATGGTCATCCTGTAGAAGGATGAACCACTGATTTCTTCATGTCATTGAACCGAACTTCCGCACAAATGGAAGAGCTTCGACTCTCCCAGATTTTTACAATTGGTATCAGAGCTGAAATGTTCTTAAGGGCCAAAAAAAACGTTTCAAAAATGCTGCCAAACTTTGAACAGAAAATCAGATTTCATCAACCCCTTTTGTCTTGGATTTTTTATCATTTTCAGAGCACTCTTAAAGAGAGTTGCCATTGTTGTTGATTTAGCTAAATGGACATGCCGGGTCCAAATATAATTATGGAATCGTTCGAGTTCGGGTTCGGTTCGGTTCCATACCATAATTAAATTTTTAACATTTACAGCAACACTACATAAATATAACTAATGACATTTCATTCGTAACTTTTACAAATTAACGTAGACAAATTCAAAAATATATAAATAATTAACTGTCGAATAACATTAATTCAATGCATACAAATATCAAAAAGTAGATATTAATATTAAAATGTCGGTGATCCATATTAAAAAATTGAGGCTCAAGGTTTAAAATTATGAAATGATCTGATTTATTTAATTAATTTATTTAGAAAAAATAAAATAATTTAATTAATTCAATAAAAAAAATAAAAAAATTATTTAGTTTCGATTCTTGGGTTCTTGGTCTAGACCCGAGACCCGAGACCCGATCCATATCCATCGGTTTTCGATTCGGGTACCCGTCCGGATATTTAATTTATGAAGAACCGATCAGTTCGGTTTGGTTCGACACTTTTGGACACCCTTACCAAACGAGAAGAGGAAAAAGCTAGATGATAGGGTAGAAAAGTACATCTATATTGGAATAAACAATCATTCCAAAACATACAGGTTGTATAATCCAAGCACAGGAAAAGCTGTAATCAACAGAGATGTGAAATTTGATGAAGAAAGATTTTGGGAATGGAATGGAGAAAGATTTTGAGTTCAACAACAAATTCCTGCGAACTTTTATGTAGAAGAGGAAACCCAACCTATGATAAACTCACAACAACTAATAGATGAACAAGATGAACCAGTAGCAGTAGCTTAAAACCTACCTACAGTATCAACAGATTCTAGATCACAAAGGTTCAAAAGGAGACCTGCATGGATGACCGATTATGAGGTGACGGGTATTGATCATTTTGAGGATCCACTTACCCACTTTGCTCTTTTCTCAAATTGTGATCCTATAACCTTCACTAATGCTTCCAAACAACTGAAATGGTGGAGGGCTATGGATGAAGAGATTGCAGTCATAGAAAGGAATAACACTTGGGAGCTGACTGATCTTCCAAATAGAGAGAAGATCATTGGTGTCAAATGGGTGTACAAAACAAAATTAAAAGAAAATGGCGAAGTTCACAAATACAAGGCAAGATTGGTGGCTAAAGGCTACAAGCAAGAGTTCGGTGTTGACTATAAGGAAGTATTTGCACCTGTAGCAAGACATGATACAATTAGATTGCTTATTTCATTAGAAGCACAAAATGTATGGTTCATCCTCCAACTAGATGTCAAATCAGCCTTCTTACATGGAAACTTGGAGGAGCAAGTATTTATCGATCAACCTCCTGGATATGATAAGACTTGTTATGAGCATAAAGTGTACAAGTTAAAAACTTTATATGGATTAAAACAAGCCACGAGCTTGGTATACCCATATAGAAGCTTACTTTTTGAAAGAAGGATTTCATAAATGTCCTTATGAACAGACACTTTTTATTAGAAAAGATGAAGCTGAAAAAATGCTCATGGTCTGCCCATATGTAGATGACTTGATCTATATAGAAAATGATAGGATCATGTTTGAAAATATTAAAAAAAATCTATGATGGATGAATTCGACATGTCTGATCTTAGAATGTTGCATTATTTTCTTGGCATAGAAGTGAATCAGTCTACAAGTGGCATTTTTATCTCAAAAGAAGTATGTACAAGATATTCTAGACAGGTTCCAGATGAAAAAATGTAATCCAGTAAGCACACCAATTGAAGCAAGCATAAAGCTTGTTAGAGATCTTGAAGTAAGAAAAGTAGATAACACTGTGTACAAGAAGATTGTGGGAAGTTTAATGTACTTGACGGCAACAAGGCCTGACATCATGCAAGCAGTCAACTTTATTAGAAGATATATGGAACAACCAACATAAATGCTTCTTCTTGCTGCCAAAAGAATTTTTTAGTACTTACAAGACACAAATGATTATGGCCTACTCTATAAGAAGGAAGATATGCTATATTTAATTGGCTTTACATATAGTGACTATGTTGGAGATCAAGATGATACAAGGAGCATAACCGACTATGTCTTTATGATGGGGACTACATCTATTTCACGATCTTCAAAGAAGCAGGCAATTATCACTTTGTCAACAACTGAAGCAGAATTCGTAGCTGCAACAACATGTGTTTGTCAAGCAATTTGGCTAAGAAAAATTCTTGAAGAGCTGCAATTCAAGCAAGAGGAAGCCACTGCAACTTACTATGACAACAACTCAACGATAAAACTATCTAAAAATCCAATCTTACATGGAAGGAGTAAACACATAGATGTAAGATAACACTTTCTAAGAGATATTACAAAGGACGAAGTCATAAGTGTGGTCTACTACAGAAGTGAAGATCAACTTGCTGATATATTTACCAAACCTCTCAAGTTACTAATTTTTCAGAAGTTAAGAAAGTTGCTTGGTTTATGCTCGCTAAGTCTATAAAATGATTGTTAAGAAAACTTTTAGTTTATGGGAGGGTTTGTAGAATAAATTTGTCCTTTTGTTTTCTGTGTCTTAGTCGTATGGAATTTGTTTAATAATGTGATTGTTACCTAGTTTGTAGGAACCAGTTCTGCACGTATGTTTTAGTTGCTATTTTCTTGTTTCTAGACTTGAATGTAAGCCTATTTAAAAGCCTCTAATCATTGAATAAGAGATGTCGAGAATTCAGCTCTTCCGTATTCCTGAATATTTCTTCATTTTATGTTCTCTATTTTCTCAAGTAACATAGTTTCTATCACCCACATGAGGCAACAAGGCTACATTATCGAGTTCCTTTCCAAATACATTGAGTCCAACACCACCCACCCAGCTCTCTGCGCCGATACCAATCTGGTTTATCAACGTGTGGGCTCTTTCCAATGTTGACCGGACCCAAAGCATCAATAACTTTATGGTTCACAATATGAGGCGTTTCAAGAGTTGGTGCACAAAGCCACGACTGGGATGTCACAGTTCGAAACCAAGTCGATGATGCTTGCATAGTACTTGTAATTTGTGTATGGTTTCTCTGATCATAAGTGGTAATAGATGGGGCAACTAAAGGCTTCTGCTCTCTTAGCAATTGCTAAGCCAATTCTTCCCAATCTTATAATATCGACTGTCTTACCGCTGAACTGCACAAGAAGCTAGAAAATTTGAAGGTCTGTGTCGTCTTTAAATTATGCAAATGAAAAAAATTAATGTCAAAGAAATTGTCAAATTGCAAGTCACATAGATATATGCACCAGCCAATGCACGCACGCATTGGCTAATATAAGACTAGAATATTTAACTTCTCAAATATGAACGGTACTTTTGAACCAAGGAAAAACCATTCACCTAAGACGAAATGGAAAATTTTAAGGTATGCTGCTCGATTTTTTCCTGAATGCAAACGTAGAGAAAAATCACTAGCAAATGACAAAAGATGACTCGACCAATTCAAATCCACTACTCACATGTTCCAATTGAAAGATGAATGTATAATAACTCCAATAACAATCAAAGACGGTAACTCTGTAACCTCCTACTTCAACCAATTCAAAGACTCCATATTTATGGACATACAACAAGGGAACAACAAAAGACAAATAAAACCTTATTCCCAATAAATTTAGGGTCAGCTATATGAATCATTTTTTCTATAAGCATTCATGTAATAAAATTTGACAGAGATCAACCTAACACAACCCTTGTCTCTTACTAAGGATTGGCAATAAGAAAAACAAGGCAACATGATTCTTCTCTGCAATGTTTTGACCCAATCTGCAGGCTGCCTTAACTAGAGCATTGGATGGGATTAAGTAGTATTAAGTAAATTATATTACCAAGCACCACCAACCGTAGAAATTTGAGTCCTCTTGAGCTAAATTTAAGGCTCCTCTTCAATCTTTATGTGAATGATCCCTAATTTATCATAGAATGCATAAAATTCGCCCGGTAGCCATTAATTTCCCTTCGTGACAAGTTGTAAGAACCCCAACCATGTCATTGACTCTTTGGAGCTCCCGTATGAGCATTTGAATGGTTAGGATTAGGCATTATCCTCAGTCCTATTAACTCCATCAACGAGTAATGTGCTAAAGATTTGTCATAAATGGGTAAGCAGACAATTATTAAGCCAACTAACCTAAGTTACTTTTGTCAACTAAAATGTATTTAGCCTAACTGAGATCAAAACCCGTTGGACAATTTCATCATCAGTACTTACAAAAAGACATCTCAAAATATAACAAATTCAAGTCAAGAAAATATCAAGAACACGTAAAGATAGGTAAAAATCCTCGAACTTCTAAACAAAAAAAAAAATATCTACCTCGAATCCATTCTCGCACCACAGTCCTTTCCTATCATTCAACAGCAAAATCATTACCAACCAATTAACCAAAACCCGAACAACCAGACCCAAAGATAACATATATGCTGATCTGATAGCTACTAAATTCAACATTTTTCATTCTCACTTAAACAAATCCAATAGTAAATTTGGAAACAATAACAACATTTCCACAATCAGATGAGAATTCACATATTAAAAAAATACGATCTTTAACCACAAAGAAAATAAGCAAGAACATAATTCAACCTTAGCAGTCAACTTGAAGTCACCAAGTTTCCACAGCCCCATCCTCACATATTTATCACACTCGCAAATTCTCTGACACACCGCCAGCATTAATTCGATCGCGCCAAATCAACCACATCCTGATGAGTGTTGTTAGTGACTCTAATCCCTTTCCTCCTTAAATTTGATCAAATCAGACACTAAAACTATTGGAATTGTTGTTCAAAACCAATAAAATTGGAATTGGAATCCAGAACTTTGATCTATGAGACCGCATAGATCAAAGGGTATGTGGTCATATACACCCATGCAAGGATTTCAACCCCAGCATGTGTTTCTTCTATGTGACCACAAGGAACTGTTCTATGTGGTCGCATAAAAGAAATATTTGACAGTTAGACTGTCATTCTTGTTTGAATTTTTGGTGGTTATTTGTGAAAAGTTCCAAACTTTTCATGGTTTTTTGGAATCATTTCGTGGGTATTGATGGCTATCTATAAATAGATAACATGAGATCAATATAAAAATATATTGGAAACATCATTATATACATTATTGAGATAAAATCATTCCAAAAACAAAGAATCAATATTCTTTCATCCATATTCAAATACATCATTGTGTTCTTAAAGTTTTGGCAGAAGAATACAAGTGTTTTTCTATTACAAAGCTTGATAAATCCTACAAGCCATTTGTCGAAAAATCCTTTAAGCACCAAAATTCATCGAGGGGGGAGGGGGAGGGGGAGGGGGAGGGGGAGGGGGATATCATTTGAGAACATCGATTTTCATGTTTGAGCCTTTCTTTTATTCTTCTATGAAGTTGTTGCACATTTTATTTCCTGGTTTTGGTTCGTGGCTTTCGTCTCAAATCTTTTTTATGGAGAATCAATTGTAGATGTTGATGATTATTTGATTTTGGATTTTCTGCAACCTCATTCAAGCGAAAATAATTTTGTTGATGTTTTTGATCATTTGTTCATTGATTTCTTTTCCAACCCTTCGTGTGGAAGAATGATGATATTCCCAACAAAAACTCGGAATTATTTCTAAATGGGGAAAAGCTTTGATCAACTTGACGTCTGTTCGGATAGTGGCATTACCCATCACGGCTCGGATGGACTCGGCGTGCTGGTTTAAGAATTCATGTTTCTGAGGGTAGGCCCACAGTTTCAAGAGCTAGAACCGTTTGTCGAGCTCTTGTTCAAGCAGCAGCGATGGGAGGCAACTGTATGATTTTTCTGCTAGGAAAATCAGAGCGACGAGAAAATGGGACTTGGTTGGTTAATATAGAGAAAAGGGTGTGCTAAAGGAGGGTTGGTGCGAGTGGGACAATAGATGAACAGCGAGTAAAGAGTTTGAACGATCACTGAACTTATCACTTTGTCACGTTGTGGTAACTGAACTTTATTTGGCTCCCAACAGTCACTGAACTGGCACGCCATTCCCTCCATCCATCACCCACCTTCTCCACCGTTTGAATTTGGCCGACGTGGCTTGAAGGTCGTCGATGTGGCAGTCGACGGCGAAAATTACGCCCAAGTCGGAAGCGACTCTTCTTGCAAAACACACCATTTCTCCCTAAAACCAGAGTGGCTCAGACTATACCATAGAAAATCCTAAATACTAAACAATTTTCCCATTTATAAGCACTTCTGGTGGCTCAATTCTGGTGAGCCTTGATGTCACCCCCATTGCTCAGTCGAACCAGTTCATCAAGGTCACCAGCTCTCGATCCCCAGTAACACTCACACCATAAATCAAAATGTAACTCAGCAATAATCAACAACATAATTTAATTAAAAGAATTGCTTTTCTCAGCATTGTATATTTCTCCAAATTTTTTGAGCATCATCCACCGTCTGCTCTTCTATCTCCAACATAATTGCAAACTTTTTTATCAAATTTGCAGCTTCTTCTATCTCCCTAGCCCGGCCAATTCCAGCATTTGTATTTGCGAGATCAACCATGCAACTATGATGCTCAATTCCAGTTTTAATCCTATAATCCATACTCATTGAGACAAAATCACGCAAACCATGGTTGCAAGCAAAAATCACGGCTATGAAGCTTATAAAATTGGGCTCGACTGGAATTGAAATCTTGGGGAATAATCTTCGTCGCCTTCGACTGGTATTGCTGCGAAGGCGACGAATGGGTCGTCAATTTGAGGGAGGGAATTGGAGACGATGAAGAACTATGGCTTGTTTCGATTTTGGAGAGAAATTTGTTAGGGATTTCGATTT
The DNA here is from genome assembly GCA_019097785.1 of Fraxinus excelsior. Classification (NCBI taxonomy): domain Eukaryota; kingdom Viridiplantae; phylum Streptophyta; class Magnoliopsida; order Lamiales; family Oleaceae; genus Fraxinus; species Fraxinus excelsior. The sequence continues at coordinate 31,123,932 of CM032628.1, read as the reverse complement.
TGTGGCAATGGTTTTAGGGAGAAATGGCGTGTTTTGCAAGAAGAACCTGAGCGTAATTCACGTCGTCGACTGCCACGTCGCCGGCTGTCAAGCCACGTTGACCGGATTCAAACGGTAGAGAAGGTGGGTAATGGATGGAGGGAATGACGTGCAAGTTCACTAACTGTTGGGAAGCCAAATAAAGTTCAGTTACCACAACGTGACAAAGTGATAAGTTCAGTGATGCTTCAAACTTTTTACTCGATGAACAGTTGATATATAGCGAATCTAGCGAGTGGGCCAAGCATTTTCGAAGAAATCAAGATTGTCGATTTGACTATGATTGAAGTGTAGGAAGGTGATTGGGAGCTTTATATGACACAGTGCAAAGAATTAAGGGCTTAAGCCAATTTCTCTTTTTTCAAAAAATGCATTTTGTAATAGTATCATGAATGTAAAGTTAAAAAATAAGGAAAAAAATAAATCTGAATTTGCATATAATATTATTTTATTGAAAAATATGTGATTGAAATGAGGTCAAATCACTATTTAAAAATACAGTTTGATAGAAAAAATTGGACTCAAACAAGGGCTTGATATGTTTTTCAAAATTAAAATTTTCGTTTTAAAGAAAAAAGAACAAATTAATAAGCAAGGCTTGTCTTTTTTTTTCGTGCTCATTTTCAATCACATTTACACAAAAAAATATTTTTGCATATTAATATAAAAAAATTTCTTACTTTTTAACCGCATATTCTCCAAAAAATTACTATTTAAAACATCAGTTTTTCAAAATAATAACCATCAAACTGGAGTTCTAAATGTAGACTAAAAGAAAAATAATTCAAACTTACTTAATCATAACTTTATTTTGTTATTTCTGGTTATTAAACTCCTGATCTTGTAGAATCTTAAAATTATAGAAATTTATAATTATGTTGTTGAATTTAATGATATTAGCGTTTCTAAAGATCTTACTAGCCTCCTTGTTTTTTCCATCATTGTAAAACCAAATCAAATACTCATTGAAAAATGATATAGGGTGTCTTGAACATTGTCAATTGTTAGTCTATGACAGTTTATATCATATCAATAACTGATGTCATCCTAGCAACTTTTCGCTCACGACGTCAAATGTTGTCAAATGACTGAAAGTGTCATGGTGCGAGGGTATAGTTCATTTTTTACGATAAAACCTCGACCAGAGCATTCAATGCAATAAACACGCTCCATGTCCCCTTCATAGAAAATGAAGAGATGAATTGATGTATTTATTGATAAGCAGGAAGGGTTAATAATGAGAATATATTAGGCCATCTCCAGTACTGCACCAAACTTTGCACCAAACTAAAATTTATCTCAAAATATTACACCAAAACTTATACCAAATTAACAGCGTTTAATCATTTTTTTATTATTATTAGTAATTTATTTATTAGGAATATTATTTATTTTTTTATTTTAGAAATATATAAATTACAAAATAAATAATTACGTTAAATTAAGGAAAATATTAAATTCATTAATAAATATATTATCTTTAACATTTAAAATTTAATTTAAATGTAAATAATAATAAAATTCTAATAATATCCTTTATAATAATAATAATAATAATAATTGTATTAAAATTATATAATACAAATGACACAAATACTCTTCAATCATTTTTTTTCACAGCTAAAAAGAGGGGTAGATTGAACTTTGTGGTGCAACACTATACATTAACATGTAATTACTTATAAGTAACTAGATACTCATAAATTTTTGCTTAAACAATATTAAATCCATTAGCCTACATTTTTTTCAATATCATTTAGAAATTATATTCCATTACCTACATATTTTAGCTCAACTTTTTCTCTGCAATATTGTGTTTACATTTAAAACAAGAGTTCAAGAAAGCACAAATCGAAATTTATACAAAAACCAAAAGGATAAATAAATTTTTTTTTTTTTTTTTTTCCTTCGTGGTCAATCCATTCATTCTCAAACAAGCACCCTACGTTCTTCCAACGTCTCACTTTTTCAGAAAATTTCGGAACCATTTCTCAAAATCCCCTGCATCTCATTGAATCTCTGGTTTCCCCTTCTCATTCAACGTTTTTTCTCTCCAATTTTATGAATTTTTCCTTCATTTAATTCCATATTCATTCCTTACGCTTGAATCAGAAAATGGTTCGAGCAATGGATGAAGGTGATCAACCAATGGAACAGCAAAAAACTGGGTGGGCATTTACGCGGTCAGATAATCTTAAATCTTCGATGGGCAGCGATGGAATGAACGAGAGAGAACATTCAGGCAAGTCAATTATAAGTTTCATTTGCCAGTTTTTAAATGGATTAATTTATCTCAAATGTTCGTCGTTTTTTCCCCCTGATTTGGAGATTTTGATGTCGTCCAGACATTGATAAATTGGACGTAAGGTGCTGTATTTTGTTTATAGAAGCTTGTTCATTTGAATTTCACGAGGACGATGACAAATAAAACTTTATATTTCAATATATTGGCGGGCTACACGAATTTTTATCCATATTTGTTCTAATAGATATGCTCCTTGAATGTGGATCCCTCTCTAATATTACAAACTTTTAGACAAGACATAATATGGTAGCATTGAATTCAAGTCTTGTCAGCAATTGTTATATTGTACATTTAGTGATGAATAATTAATGTTGATTTGCAAGTAAAAATAATTCACAAAACTAAGTTTGTGACCTCATCTATTTAACATAGGTGGTTCAACATAGATTATTTTGTTTATAAATTTATTTTTTCAATTTTGGCTATAATTTAGATATGGAGCAAATGAAGGAAAAATTCTCAAAATTGCTTCTTGGGGAGGATATGTCCGGTGGGGGAAAGGGAGTTTCATCGGCTTTAGCACTATCAAATGCTATCACAAATTTAGCAGGTACCTGAATTTTGATCATTTCAGTTTACAGATGATACAATATTGTTCTATCATTTCAACAATACTAAATTCAGATTTTGTTTGTCAATTTCCTTTTGTCGAGGGAACTTTTGCATAAGAAAATTCTGAAGTTTTGTTATGTATGTACGTGTTGTTATAGATTTTGAAAGTAGCAAGAAGTTTTTTTTTTTTTCCTGTGTTTTTCATAATTCTTTATTTCCTGAGAAAATACAGCCTCTGCATTTGGAGAACAAAAGAGATTAGAACCCATGGCACCAGAGACCAAAGCAAGATGGAGAAAAGAGATCGACTGGCTCCTATCTGTCACAGATCACATTGTTGAATTCGTGCCTTCTAAACAAAGGTCGAAAGATGGAACACAAATGGAGGTAATTTATTTCTCTCTATTGTAATGTTTGCCCGTGGGATATTCATTTGAGGAAGCAGAAGCCTAAGTATGGACATTCACGTGTTTATCAATCCATTTCAAAGAAGCATAAAGTTCTTCATTCTTGATCAGATTATGGTGACAAAGCAACGAACAGATCTCCAAATGAACATCCCTGCCCTACGGAAGCTCGACGCTGTGCTCCTTGTAAGTGTAAAAGTTCCCCACTTATGATTTGTTTTTTTCATTAGAGTTCATTTTGTTTCATTGTACTCATATTCATAGTGTTAAATGTGAGCAGGATTGCCTTGATAACTTTAAAGACCAAAACGAGTTTTACTACGTAAAGAACGCCGATGGAAGCACAGATGACAAATGGTGGATTCCTACTCCTAAAGTTCCTCCAAACGGCTTAAGCGAGACAACAAGAAAGTGGCTACAGTCTCAAAAGGATTCTGTAAACCAAGTTCTCAAAGCATCTATGGCCATAAACGCTCAGGTCTTGACAGAAATGGAGATTCCCGAAAGCTACGTAGATACTCTCCCTAAGGTAATAGGAAACCAAAAATTAAATCATGTTTCTATGTTGCTAGAGTTGACGTTTGTGGCATGTTTGAAACACAGTAATAGACAGTGCAATGAACAAGGTTTTAGCTTACTTTTTCATGACAGAATGGGAGATCAAGCCTTGGAGACTCTATCTACAAGAGCATCACGGATGAATACTTTGATCCAGACATTTTACTTTCGACTCTGGACTTGTCATCGGAGCATAAAATCCTTGAATTCAAAAATAAGATTGAGGCATCAGTGATAATCTGGAAAAGGAAAATGAATGCTAAAGATAGCAAGTCTTCTTGGAGTTCAGCCGTGAGTTTGGAGAAGAGAGAACTTTTTGAAGACAGAGCAGAGACTATTTTGCTCATTCTTAAGCACCGGTTTCCCGGAATTCCACAATCTTCTCTAGACATCAGTAAAATCCAATGCAACAGAGTAAGAAGTTCTTCTTTCAATCTCTCACTCGACTCTTTTTAAGAGTTTCTTCACTGTTTTTCTTTTTTTAAATGTCACTCCTTCTGCAGAAACTAACACATAGCTTATAGCATAGTTGGCGGGGAAAACTGAATCATGTTAGACAGTACTAAAAGAAGAGAAATAAAAACTCAAATCTTGTTCATAATAATGTCCAACCATGTCTAGTTGTACATACCAAACAGGTACTTAACGTTCATTTGTGCTAAGTCTAATATTTTCTCGGTTTGGCAGGATGTGGGACAGGCTATTCTTGAAAGCTATTCAAGAATAATTGAAAGCCTAGCATTCACAGTGTTGTCGAGAATAGAAGACGTCTTACAAGCCGACTCTTTTGCACTGAATCCATCAAATGGAGAACAAAAGAGGTACCCCTTAAAAGACCCTTCACCTATTACCGTGAACTTTCCAAATCCTATCGACGAATTAGAGAAAACAAATTCAGATGAAACGTCAACTTCAATGACACTGCTAGATTTCATGGGATGGAATTTAGATCAAGGGGGGACTGATGCTAACAAAGATTTTGATTCCAAGGTCCTCTCTAAACCGTTCAACATTGTGACAAGCAAGAAATTTTCCTACATGGAGAGGCTAGAGAGTCTAGGGGGTGCAAGAAGTCCAACAGCACGCCATTAATTGACTGTTGCCGACGACTAACTGACAGAACTCGTCTCTAGTATAAAAGCTCAGCCTAATGTACATACACAACTCGGTTTATGCCATAGAGATCTAGTAAAATTCTAGTGCTTGTTCTGTGAATAGGAAGTATGTGCTGAATTGTACTCCATGGATTATATTGTAACTTATTTTGAAATTGATCTTACCTAATTGTATTCGAGTTACTTAATGATTGAATCAGATACAACTAGAATTATACTGAAATACTTGTAATATTAAACAGTTACGAGTAGAATCTTATACACTTACAGGCTGTTGAAATGACAAATTGAACACAATAAATTTAGTAGGTCGAAACTGTGGTACCGAGGAAATTAGATTTTACCACGTGGTCCGGGCTTGGGTGGAAGTTGTGGGCCCTTTACAATAGGTAAAACGTCCCCTGTTGCTTTGGAGCTCACATAGGCAATGGTGAAGCCACCTCCCAATATCAAGAACTTGAGCAAAAGACCTCTCTTGGTGAAAGGAGCAGCAAATGTCTCGAAAAACTTGCTCTGTAATCGTCAATGAATGTCAACAACGAAACTATACTATAATACTAGCCCGGCACTGAACTTTTCACGGTCCAGACGCTTCTACTCACTTTGACACTTCGTATACATTCAAGATAGATATATACCTGAAGGGGATTGTATGGTGAAGGTGCATCTGATCCATACAAGTCCCATTGGCCAGTGGTGTTGCCCAGATCCTCCAAATCAAAGTACACACTCTTGTCACCATACTTTGCCACCACAGTACCAGCCCTGCAAAACAATACAATAATCAAAGATTTAACTTCACATAGTCTAGGCAGTTGACATCAAGAAATAAGCAATTACGATAAATGGAACGTAATTGGCTCCTTCGGCTCGATATGAATGATGAGTAGATACAAGGAAATTCATATTAATAAATGCGTCTCCTTTCTAATTAGTTAGATGTGGTTCAACGTGTAGAGTCGAGAATTGTTACCTGTAGTTTGTGGGCTTGACTTTTAGAGAAGATGGTTTAACATGGAGCTTAGTTCCAGCAATGGAGCTCCCTGCAAGGCCCTTAACACAAGAGGGCTGCACTGCAGCAAAGGTTGCCAAGGATGCCATTGGATATGCTAAAATGTGAAGGGCTAAACTAACGAAACTACTTTGATCTTTTTAGAAGGATCTTAGCTTGCCACGTGGCACTCTAGAATTCTTTTTAGAGATTATGGAATCCCATTTAGGAGGTGCCAAGTGAGTTATAGTTGGATAGGCCTATCATTTTGAGATTATTGGTTCTGTCTTTTTGTCTTTGCTGGGGTTTGCTTTCATGTATGGTCCTTAAGTTTGGGTTTTTGGCATTTTTAATGTAAACCTTTCCTTTTAGGTGCACTTTCGTCCTTTTGTATAGAAATCATCTAAATTTGATGAAAGATCATTGTCAATTTCAAATACATATAAAAGGACGGAAAATAAATTAGAGAAGAAAATAAAAGGAAAATGTTATTTTTTCCCCTAACATCTTCTCAGCCTCACTTTTGAGGTGGTGGTTTTGTGGAATGAGATGTATAATGCCATAGTCTAAGTACGCAGGTCATACTAGAAGCACAATGAATGGTGGTAGTAAGAGTTGTTTCCATGGTGGGGATGGGGTTACATGCACCGACAATCGTCGTGTTTGATTCAGAAATACTTAATGAATTTCATTTTTATTTTTTGAGAGGAATAATAGTTAAAATTTTATTTTATGACAGAGAATAGTCGGTGTTGTAGTTTCGAGAAGACTTGGTCAAAGAAATGAACGTGTTCTTAAAATTGAAGGGGCTCATAAGAAGAGTGAAGAGTATTACGCCACTTCTAAATGAGGCTCTAGGTCATCATACACATGGCAACTAGATGACAACTAATTGAGCCCACACTTCGTATCACCATCCTATCTGATCGAGATGGGACCACAGTCGAGGTGATACACTACTTCATCGGATGTGCTATGGTTGGTTGACCCTCCAAGGTCGAGGTGAGGTGTCATGTCTGTTGCATGACGAAGTTTGAAATGATCAGCCTCCCAATGTCAGAAAAGCATCATCTTATATCACTTCTCTCAAAGAGATCTTTCATACAAAATCCACCTACGATTAATTAATTTGGCATCTCTGCAACGGCACCTAAAAGGTTAAATCGTTAGCCTATATTTTAGAGGTCAAACTAGGTTTTAGAGAGACTGCTTGTCAGAAGCACTAAATGTCTGCCTGTTTAGGATTGATAGAGTGACACCTGGGGGAAGGCCTCAGTCGTGAAAATGAGGCAACGTGTCATTTCATCCAACAATTATCATTTATCCTCTGCTGTTATAAAAGTTCACACATTTTGTCATTTGAAAATATAAGACTTTAGATTCTCAATGTATTTCACTTCACACCCTTTCGGATTCAATCTCTTTATACTTAGTAGTTTATGTCTCTACCACGTTTTACACCCCTTCACTTATACATTGATTGACTTGATAGTCGAATGCATGCGGCCGGCTCCTCTCCCACTTTGGAGAAGGCCACATGTGACTTATAGTTTTGTCTAGGTGTGCAGGATTAAAGGCTTACATGGACACGAGAGGACTCATGATTTGTTGATCACGTCACAAAGAGGTCAACAAAGAAAATTGGAGAATTGAATTGAGGGGAATATGAACTTAACTGAATATAGTAAATCAATACTTTATGTGGAATCCTATTCTCGATTAGGGTAATGTCTCTTTTTTGAATATGTTTTGTAATACTCTCTTTGCATATATTAGGAGGGGTTCTGTTGAGTAATAATGTTTCTCATTTAGTATAAGATATGAAATAATGAAAATCAAGGGTTCCCAAAAAAATGTTCAAACGTTTGGTTTTGAGGAAAATTCCTCATCTCGATTGAATTTGAATCAATACCGGAACAATTCAAGGATTCTAAGAAAAATGTTCACACATACTCTTCTTCAAAAGTAAATTGAAGGCATGTTCGGTACGGCTTAAAATTAAAAATATAATTGTAATTGGGTCCCACTTGTCTAATAAAAGTCAACAATAACGACTAATTTTTCAATTTAAATCCGATTTTCCATACTCTTCTTCAAAAGTAAATTGAATTTGAAAAATGATGAATTTTTGTTCTCTTCAAATTTGAGTACAATTTAAATAGTTCAAAAAATATATATATATATCCACACGAGTTTGGGAGAAGGTAAAACGAGTTAATGGCTAATAATATTTGAATGATAACTCTTATCATTTTATTCTTGAAATAAAAATAAAGAGATTAGATATATTTTGTTTATTTGGATACATTGTAGTATGTTGATTGTTTTGCATGTCGATGAATGCAATTGCTTTTCAAGGAAAAGAAAAACGGAAAGAATTGAAATCAATTGACTCATAGCTCAATGACACTCCCATCCTACCTCGTTTCACGTTTTTATCACTGTACTAAAAATCGCACTTTTCGACTACACGATTTTATCCATGGACGGTATATAGAAATTCTTTCACTCTCCCCTCTTCAAGCCAAAACAAAATGTTTCTAACCTCTGCTTCAATCCCCCAAATCAAATCGGTCTCCCTTACAACCCCATTCCTCCATGGCTCCGTCCCCTGCACCCACCTCTTCAAGCCTTCCTCCGCCTCGCCGCCGCCCCCGCCTCCATTCCTCCCAATGATCAAAGCGATGCGGACCCTTCAAGGCAAGGTTGTATGCGCCACCAACGACAAGACTGTGGCCGTGGAGGTTGTGCGCCTTGCTCCACACCCAAAGTACAAGCGTCGGGTTAGAATCAAGAAGAAGTACCAAGCCCATGACCCATTGAACGAATTCCAAGTTGGGGATATTGTTCAGCTGGAAAAAGGCAAGCCCATTAGCAAGAACAAGAGTTTTTTGGCGATTCCAGTTCCCAGTCGAAACTCACGGAAGGTGAAGGAGAATTCGCCGGAACAAGAGCTTGGGCTTCCACTGGAATCTGAACAGCCGGTGAGTTGAAGAAAGAAAGAGAGACGATTGGACTCAATTGGAATTACTTTTATGATGATTTTATTGTGTTGTAATTGAATATTTGAGAATATTTGCTGGTAAATTGAGGGCTAATAATGTGTTTAGCTGGAATTAAGTTGCAATTCAAGAAATGTAGTCTTTCTTTCATTACGTTGATAGCTTGTTTGATAACATAGAACTATAGAAGACGAAACAAGCATGTAATCGAGTTCTTCAATGTTTTATTTTTGATTGTGTCGAAGCTTTTAAACGTTAACATGGTACTAATGTCGGGCAAAAGATTTGGGAGCTTGGAGCAGTGCCATTTTTATTTGTGAAAGTTCTTTAAGTGTATTCGCAGATGGTTGTGCTGAAAATAAGATTTGAACAAGTAAATATAAACCCTCCCTATAGTTAACAGACGCGGTTAAACAAGCCAAAATCTTGTTCATAGTAAGAACCTCCCGTTTTGAGTGATCTTTGCAGCTAAAACTGCTCAGGCTACCCAGTAATATTTTTCCTGTTGTGTTAAATTTTATCAACATTTACTGACGAGTACACTCGAGTGAATTTGTTATGTAGTATCGTACAAGATTGTCATCACATTTTTGCTTGTACGCAAAATTTGCATATGCTACTAACCAAATGTACGACTAAAAACATGTAATTTTACATCAAGTACCACAATCAAGATCATAGGATAGAATTTAAGACATCAATACCCCAAGTGGTGTTCCTGGTACGGAGGATTTTTCCTCCTCCAATTCATTTCCTACAGTACTAGTTTTTGCTACCTTATCAACACAAGATCCATAAGCCCAGCTACAAACAAGAAAATAAATCAAATTAATGAAAGTCATAATTGCAAGAAGCCAATAGTAATACTCATAGTGACCCTTGTTGATATTACTAGAAACCCAACCCTCTTTGTTTTGTGATCTGGTAAGATTATCCACAAAGCTGAGTATAACACTTGCAAGCAAGTTTGCTATCGCCATCCCAACCCCGAACAGCGACGATGCAATGCTCGACATGCTTTTCGGGAACTGAGAATAATAGAATTCCGTTTGGCCGATTGCGTTAAAAGCCTCTGCTAGTCCACTTAAGATATTTTGAGGTATAAGCCACATAGCAGACATGTTTACAACTGCATGGGGATTGTTTGATAATCCTTGCTCGATTGCCTTGCGCCTACGAATGTGCTCCACTATGCCAGAAACTACCATAGCCATACATGAGAAGAAAATCCCGATTCCCATTCTTAACTTCACGCCAAGATGTACTTTCTTCCCAATAAGTTTCGATGCCAGTGGTATAATTACACGATCATATAGAACTACCCAAATCGTTATAGTAATGATCGTAAACATCCCAAATGAGCCAGCTGGAATTTCGAAGCTTGAAGTTATATGTCTATCCATGGAGCTAGCTTGAAGCAAGGGAAATGAACTTTGGCTTATGTTTATTGACACCATTATCCCGGTAGACCATATAGGGATGACTCTTATAAGTGCTTTTAACTCCTCCACTTGTTCTATAGTGCATAAATTCCACCTGTTTGAAACAACTCCGGAAGAAGATATATCTTCAGGATTCTTGATAACACAAGCCTTGTTTAAGAACCTGGATAATAGAAACGAACAATGAGCGGATTAGAATGGATAACATTCGATACTAAATAATACTAATGTTTTTGGAGTTCATCATAGTACCTTAGCTTGTCAGTTGGCATGGTAAGTTCAGAGCCTTTCTCATGATGATAACGATTCGAGTTATACGGGGGAAGCGCTAGCTTTCTGTTTTTGTATGCGACTACAAGGACCTGCGCAAAGTCAGTAAACAAGCTCTTGCTTGCTTTCTGTTTGATGTATAACGAAGATGCAAGGAAAAAGAGTAGAGCCGAGGCAAACATGAGAAGTGCAGGAACTCCAAACCCTATTTTCCATCCCAAGTGATCTTGAATATAAACAATGCCCGTTAAAGCAATAAGAACTGAAACAGCTGCTGAAGCATAATACCAACTAAAGAAGCTTTCCAGCACCCTATCATTGCCGGGATTGTCTCTTTTGTCTAGCTGATCGGCTCCAAATGCTAAGGAGCACGGCCTAATGCCACCAGCACCAACAGATATAAGGCCAAATGAGGAAATCAGGAGAGCATATTGTGCCGGTGAGGCAAATTTACAGCTGTGGGCCAATTGATCACAAGGTGGAGGACTTGCTTTGGAAACCATAGCCGTTAGCCATAGAAGGATCATCCCCTGATAAATGAAATAGAACATTCAGGCAAGTCTTTTTCTTTAGAGAGACATTCAGGATCGTGCATTATGGAAATGCACACATACCTTCACCTGGTTTGGTGAATAGTCTATTATTGACAAGGCAAAAACCAAAGGATCCCAACCTATATCCCGATAATGGCTCAACTCTAGACGAAGATAATGGGCTCAGTGGCCAACCTGAAGATCGTGCCTCTAGGGACCGACTTATTACAGACATGTGCAAGTATACTTATTGAGTCCTCAAGGAGGGCATGACTGCATCATGAAAGGGTACTCCTAGGGGACTCTTTAACGTACTAAAGTATCTCCTAAGACTCAACCCTCTGTTAGATGGAAAGAAAGGAATCTTCATGCCCTAAGAAAATGTCTCAGTTGACTCCAATCACATAGAGCCAAGATTCAGATAGTCTAATGCTCTCGACCTGTATAAGTCTGGCCTCCATCACCTCACAAAAGGTACGCGTTCCTATACAGTTTTACATATGTGATAATGCATTTCTCCCTTGCTAACTTAAACACCAAAGAGGCATTGAAGAGATCACTCGATGTCTTTGATACGAATATTCAGGAGTTTAACATGGACGGTGGCACTGTCTTCACCAGCTACAACTTTTGGTAGCATATTATAAATTTGGCACCATAGCTGGTGCTCAATTGTAATTTAGCATTAATTCATGAATAAAATAAAATTAATTCAACGCTCGACCGAAAGAAATCACAAGAATTAATTTCATCAGCTCAAAAAGGACAGGCTACCCAGGCCAAGAACATAAAACAACATTAACTCAATGAAAAGAATCTATAGCAGCATTGTAATAATCTGAAAAAAGTGGCTCTCTATATAAAAATTTATTAAAAAAAATGAAAAAACTTTGATGCAACATTGTTTGTTAAAAGTACTAATCTCAAACCTGATTACTGCAGTGTGCTTAAGAATAATTTTTTACTAACAAAATTTACCCTTTTAAATAGTAAACCTTAACATAGTTTCAAGAAAGTAACTTTCTAGTACACCCAAATACCCTATAACCGATGAATGGCTTGAATGAATCACTGTACTAACATGCAGCTTAGAAACTTTAAAAATATATAACACAAACTTCAATAAATAATAATAATAATATACTATACTAGTAGCCGAATTGAATAACAATTCACAAAAAGGGAATAGAGTTTACCAAAAGACTGGCGATAGATCCAAGGCCAATGGTCAAGAACCGACCCAGAAATGAATCTGCAACAAAAGCTCCAATTAGGGGCATGAAATTGGTAGCTGCAGACCAGAAGAAGATTATATTGGTAGCTCTTGTAACTCCCATATTGTATACTCTCATCAGATAAAATATCATATTGGGTAACAACCCATAACTTGCCACCTTCTCAAATGCCTCATTTGCTGCCAACCCAGAAAGACAAATCACAAGATTTAGTAAATTTGGGCCTCGAAATTCAAGAAATGACATGTTCACAGTATGCTCAGACTCGACCTTACCTATAATGAATGGCATGGTAATGAGCCCGCCTTTGGGTTTCTTTGGAGGCAATTCTTGCTGGTTCATTTTGCTCTAAATCTGCAAAAACTGAAGTATTCTTCTCAGGCATTCCCTTCTTCTACATCTACAAAACATGGATCATCAAGCAAATCTTTAATTGTTTACTGCAAAGAAAACTGGAAAGGGCAGAAATGATGAGTTTATAAAAAAGAGAGTAATCATTCGAACAATGTGTGGGGACTGTATGAAAGTGAAATGACAGGCCGCAAATGCATATTTAAACCAGGCTTTGCGTGTGTACTCGGCACGGCAATTCACTCAAATTGCTCATATTTCAGTACCAAAAGTCGGCACTCAACCACAGTCCAAACCACATCAGACGGACTCTTCAGGATCAGAGAGGGTCCCTATAAATATTTTTTCAACTTTATTTTGTACAGTGTACCTCTTTTCTCGATTTATAAGAAATTGGAAAATTTTCCGTAGTGTGATGTGGTTATAAATTTTGAAATTGAAATTTAAAAAGTGAGATTCTGAATGCTGAACCTAGAGCATGTTAGGGAGTAACATATTTGATTAAAAAGTAGTGAAACCGCCTAGACACAAATAATAAATATTTAGTATTTATGAATCATGCTAAATATGTTGTGAATAAAAATTATATTTCACCGGCTTAAGTTATGACAAACATGCACGTGAAGGAATTGTCAAAGTTTAGAATTGCCCTTGACTTTCAGTTAAATTGGAAATGATGGTTAAATTGTTTGACTGTTTTGTTCTCTAACTTTAACTCACGAATAATTCTAATTGTGATTTCGATCAAGGGGGACCTTAATTTACATATTTAAATAGGTGAAGAACCTACTTTTGAATATTATAGACCAATAACACACATAAGAGATCGAGGATTCCAGCTTTAACTTTTCCTAAGAATTCGTCCAAAAAAAAAAAAAAAAAAAAAAAATCAATATTTTGTCCCTGTTTGTTTGCCATTTCAAACTCTATTCTTAGAATTTTTTGACCCGTTGGTGGGCCAATCTGCGCCCCACCTTAGAGATGAAAAGTCCAAAAAAGAGGCTGAACATGGTTTTTAACGGTCACAATTTTCATTTTCAACTCCAAGTAATGCACAACAAATTACGATAATTGCGGATCTAATGATCTCTCTCGAGCTAGTTCCCCACGGAGAATTATCCTCCTTGCTTATGTAAGATAATATGATGTCAAACTCTAGAATGATTCGAGATCGCGATATATACTAGATCTAGATGTTCACTTGTATAAAAGTTGAAACTTCAACTTTAATTTTCCTTTTGAAAATGTTTAAAGATAATTCTTTAAATTTGAGTCTATCAATCATACTACATGTACATCTTTTTTAATATCAAGATTGACATTTAATGAGGTGACAGCAATCATGATATTTAATTTCAAACGTACTCTATCAACTCACTGATCAAATTCCCACGTAGGAGGGTTTCATTAACATGATTCTTGAGACCACAGACACAAGCTGATGTACGTCCACCTGCACCCACGTAGCCCTCTGGCGTCCACGTGCTTCTTACAGTGCAGCAAAAAGAGAGTAGAAAAAAACAGGGCAGCATGTGTAATTGTCAATGGGCCCTAAAATGGGTAGTAGCTTCACTTGCTGAAATTGAGTCTAGTATATAGTAAATTTGACTTTATAAAAAAATAGACTATACTTTTAATTTTTTTTATATATATCATAGTGAAATTTAATGGTTGAAATTGTTACAGAGTGATGGTTGTTGATTTTGCCCTGTCTGTCACGCAACACCCAACTAAATAGTTTTGTAGGGTATGGCCTACCTCTGCACATCAACCACCGAATTTCATAAATTAAGAGTAATAAATATTTAAAATTCATATTTGTTTGGCTCGAAAATTCATCGCGAATTCAAGAAAGTAACACTTCCACTCCGATCATCAGACCATTTGTAATCATCTAATTATAACTCGTGCATTGTCTCGTTGAAGGTGTTACATAACAATTTCTTGAAATGGCATGAGTCGAGGCTCGTGAACATTCATCCTGAACCACCACATAGTCTATTCAAATCCAATAGTATTGGAGAATGGAAGGGAAAAATTGCAATCAAAACTGTTAATTCCAACACCCCTAAACTAAGAACTTAAAAAGTGGTCAGTCTCATCGATCAGCTTGGCTATTTTGAAAAAAAAAAAAAAAAAAAAAATTACCCAGAAGAGGTAGAATAGGAGCAGAGATACCTGCATGCATATTTCAATGACATTTCTATTCACTAACAGTAGTTGGTTTGCATTTCTAAGGAAATAGCTACTTCTTAGACGAGTCAAAAATCTAATGCCATGTTTGATACGCCACTTTTTCGTAGGAAAATGGAAATTAAATTCTAACTTTCACAAATTTTGGCGTTTTCCCCCTTCCCACCCCGCCGTCTGAATTCCACAAAATGATTGAAAACATTTGGCGGGAAAATACAATTCCAAATTTTTATTTTTATTTTTTTGGTAATGAAAACAAATTTCATAATCAATGATTAAAAAAAAAAAATCACTTTAATGAGCAATTTTCATATAAAATAAAGTCAAACGAACATTAAACTTTGATGAAAAAAATGATTTTTTAGGATTTTTTAGGATTTTTTTTTTTTTTTTTGGCAATGGAAACAAATGTTATAACCAATTGTGAAAAAATTATCACTTTAATGGACAATTTCTATGTAAAACAAAGCCAACCAAGCACAAAATTTAAAAAATTTCCGGGTGGAAAATTATACCAATCAAGCATACTTAATTAACAATTCCTTGAAAAACAATTTTTAGGCAATTACTTTCCTTGGAATTCATTTTCTTTCCACCAATTTTCCACCCTTACAACCAAACGGACCCTAAGTATAATGAACAAGATTTTGACGACGTACCATAGTCACAATAAAAACCCGAGTACAGATCAAGCGCCCGTTAAACAAAACCAATAATCTTCACCTCTTTTAAACACAAAATCTGTATTAGAACCCAAAAGCAGCTATACCTTGGTCCTCTTTGGTGCGATTTGACTCTCGCAAAGAAATAATGTCAAACGAGAAAACAAATTTATTTATACAATTAGAAGATTCTTAGCTAACTACATTAGCCGGAATTGCATTCATATCTAGGCTCGATCATATCTTCAACCACTCATATTACCTGCACGACCGTATCCTTCCAAGAGGCCATTTCCCCTCAACTCAGACCAGCAGATACTACGCAGGGAGCCTACAACAGCACTTACAGTAATGCTCTCACCTTTGCACAACCATATCTCGGTTTATTACTTCATAAACATTCAACAGTTTGACAAAGGAAATTGGACAGTAACGTCTACCACTAGATTTTCCAACTCATAATCCAAATTCCGTCACGAGTAAAAGTACACTTACTTCTAACCTGTGCAAGCGAAAACAGAAATTCTATAGTTCTATGAGAGCATCAGTTTGCTATTGGTAATCACAGAAAAACAAATATATACATAGCATTTGCATCAAAGGCAATATTTCCGTATGGTTAATTAGTACATAGAAGAGTATAGAGATCAACAAGAGACATATAAGCTTGTGTGACACTTGTTGCTGATCGAAAATGAGTATATCAGCCATCGGAACCCCATTCTTCTAGTGTTGGGGTCGCCACTCCAATATTAGTCATGTCAAGAATATTTGCTGGAAGAGAAAACACGAAAATTATACAAATCAGTAATTCCTTACAGACTAGATTCAGAAATGGCACCGAGTTTGCCGACACTCATTCGAGCATGATTGGCTAAGCTTAAAAAAAAGTAAAGTTCTATTTCCAAACATGTTTAAGTATGTTACCTTTCTCTTACTATTAATTAAAATAAGTCACTTCTTTTGAAATTAAGTTCATTATTTCCAACTTTTACCAATAAAAGGAATATTTATTTTAGAACAAACTTACTTATAAGCAGATTTTATTATAACTCTGAAATATTTCAAATCCTTCTGAATTCAAATTTCAAAACTAAAAAATAAGGAAAGAAACCGTTCGTGTAGGCTGTCTAGGATATCTACTATATCCCTCCAGGTACCACATATACCCCTCAACAAGTGTGTCTAAAGACCAAAATGCCCCTCCCAATAAACTCACAAGACCTATGGAGCGTAATTGTGACAATCTTTCCAACAATTGGTATTTAATCAATGGATAATTCAACTTTACAGCAAAAAAGTCACACATTGATGGAAAATTTTCATTCTTTACTGTCATAATGGGTCTGCCACAGTATATTGTAAAATCAAACTGACCCCACGTCATTGGCAGAGAAAATTACTTCTTGGAAAAGGGGGGGGGGGGGGACCACAATCATAGGCTAATATTTCTTTTCTAAGCTGAAACTTTTTATGACGTCGTGCATAGCACATTCTATCTGCTCTTCTCTATAATTTATTTTGTGTTCTTGTCAGCTGTAGATGTTCTTAACGAGTTTACATAAATCAAATTTAGCTACATATTGACAATATAAAATGTAAGTATTTTATCTCACACCCTCTAGATCAACATATCAATGTAATTTCACAATTACCCTTTTTGGCCAATTCACTTGAACTAAGGTTTTAGTGATTCCAGTTTCTCAAAGCATTTCCAGAAAGTGAACCAAGACTTAGAAAGCCAACAATTATAGTTGACAAAACCCAAGACAATAGCACGTATTTCAAATCTCACAATTATCTCTTCAAATCATAAATTTGTCATGTAACCATTTAATCATTGCAAAGAGTTTCCTTCAAAACACCATTTTAGTGATCAATAAAGATGAGATCAAACTACTATTACAAGATACGATGCAAAGTTCCATTAAGCAATCCATGTTAATCAATAATCCATTGCAAAATCTATAAATGAAAATATTTACACTACAGCGGAAACAACTAAAAGGCCATTGCATGTGTACTTGTGAATGCAGGAAAAGAAGAAGGACTCTCAATGGTAGATTACTTTCACACTGGCGTACAAGAATATGTGCTAAGCTGTTGTATTGAAAGTAGAATATTTACATATTGAACCACTTTATCTAAAATCTTGAGCTATTGAGAAGGGGGACAAACTTATTTATTCAAATTATATCCTCAGATGCTCCTCATATACAAGCCAAATTCATTTTTTCATCAAACCCTTGACGCATGCACAACTTTCAAAAATAGGTTGTGTCAAGATGTGAACTCCGCACCTGTGACACCATATTAATCCACCTCAACTAAAAGCTTAAACTATTAGAAATGGGATAGATTTGTTTATTTAAATTATGTCTTCAATATTCTCAAAATTGCAACTTTGGGTTCAAGAGGATACCCAACTATTCATATACCGTAGTTGCTTCTATTCCATCAGCTATCGAACAAAAAATAATTTTTCTCAAGATAAAGTAAAAAAGTACTTCAGCTTATGTACCAATGGCAGTGTAACTTAAGTGACAAATTGCATACTGCGATGTATGTTGGATGTCGCAGCTGCAGTGGCATCAAAAATGACGGTAACGGTCTGATAATCCAATGCTACTGCATCAAAGACCGTCTGCCGGATGCAATTTGGAGTTTGGACACCTATATAGGCAAACTAAGGAATTAAAATCTGACTTCTATTACATGTAGAAGAAGCCAACTCAAAAACTGATAAGAGCACAAAAATTATTTACCTGTGATAACTAAATTACTAATTCCGGCACCCTGAAGATACAAATGAAGGTGTGTGTTAAAAAATGCACTAAACCGTGTCTTGACCAGCTTGTAGTCATCATCTTTGATTACTAGCCCATCAACCAGTTCTGCACCCACATTACCCTTAGAAGTTGGTTTTGGTTTTCCAGCAGAATACAAGTGCCGACGGAACAATTCAACATCTCTTCCCAAAGGATCATGCTCACGAACAACCTAACCCCCATTTTTCAATTGCCATTTCAAACATTATTATTCATGACATTTGCAACAATATTCATAGACTTCAAGAAGTTGTTTTCCTACTTGATTAAAATCACAAATGTGCCATTATCAAGAAAAATCAAAATGCAAAACATAGAGCCTCTGACTTCTGTAGGATCCAACTTCAATCTGAAAATACCATTTCAAAAATCAAATGCAATCAGGCACTTATTCTTTGCTTTTGCTTTTCAGGCAGGGGACTCAAAGATTATCACATATTCATTAAAACCAGATATAACTTAATTCTAATTCTATCTATTCCCATTAAGAGAGAAAAATATGGCATGCCAAAAGTGAAAAAATGATATCTCAACTCTAGAACTCTTGAATCGGCAATCTAAAAGCTAAAGCAATCCAATTTTCATGAAAGTGGCGTCAAAACTTAACTCAAGAACTTGGCCAACTTCAATACCATATTGAACCACCTCCTGTAAACTATTAACATTTATTTATTTCAAATTGAGTCTTCAACATAAACAGAGAAAATTAGAGGGTACCCATATAATGGGAATGCCACGGCTCCTAGAAATCTCAACAGCCTTGATAACATTAGGCACAATATCTTGGCCACCTATCACATGCATCGGGCCACCTGGTAGTATAAAATCATTCTGAACAGAAAAGTACCAAACCAAAAGATTTTAGTATCAAATTCATCAAAAATAATAACAGAGCAAGAACCCATGAAATCTTTATTACAATTTCAATAAAATATTAAACTATTAGCCAAAATGAAAATATACGAATAAAAGTGTACCAGTTCATAATAAATTCAGACGAAATAAATAATTATAAATTCTTTGATAGAATGCAAAGTTGAACTTGAAAAGAAAAGAAAAACGAGAGGTGGGATCGATGAGGACCTGCATGTCAATGACAAGAAGAGCAGTGGTCTTCCACTTGGTGTCAGTTGCGGCCATTTTTAGGATTGTAAGGGCTCTGTTTACTATCCGATGATCTTCGAATTGCTATGAAATGGAGTGTAATTTTCCTCTTCAGGTCCTCGATCTTTTATAAGTGTGACAATTATATCTTAACCTTTTAACATTATTAGCCCAATATTCTCAATTGCTAGACCTAGGTCTATTTAAATGTTAAATGGTATCGTGATACATACATGATGTCTAAATCGTGAGATTTCCGTAAGGGTAGTTATATTCACACAATTTTTATTTAAAGTACGACAAATTAAGTCTGCGTTTGGCCTTCATTTTTTTAAAAAAAAAAAAATTCATTTTTAAACACACATCTCTCGTAAAATAATTTTACTAACAACCCAAAATCTTTCTTTATTTTTTAACTACACATTACTATAATATAAAAGAGGCAAAGAAAGGACCGACCACGTGTCTCAATTTCCCATCGTTATAATTCATTTTTTTTCTGCCATCAATATTCCCCCACTCCGTGTGTGAGTTTTCTCCATTTTTCCACTCAATCAACTATACTCATTCATTCCATTTCCCACATTGAACGGTAAGATTCATCCCTTTTTTTTTTCTTCTATCTTTTGAACTTTTTTCTACCTACGTTCTTCTCTCTGTATGCTGTTGTAAATTTGTCAAAAAAAATTCGTTTAACCATCACAAGACCTTGTTTTTGCAATGTTCAAAGTTTTCTTTGTCTGATGTCTGAGATTGAGAAAGAGATTGCTTAAAATATTGATTGAAATAAGGTATTTTCGTACCTCATGTCAATTTTTTGCTATGAATTTGGGTATGCTAATATGTTTGTTGTCTGTTTCATTGTTTTGTTTTCAGTATCATGGTCCACACATGGTGTTCCGATGCAAGCCTTGAGGATTTTGGATATCAATGCTAGGGGAAGGTTAGTGATTTTGGAACAATATGATTTTCTTTTGTTTGTTGGAGTAAATTTGTATGTTTTATTTGAATATCTTTATTATAATACCATTCATTTTAGGAGGAGATTAATCATGGTTGTTGTTTGGTGATGGTGGCTGCTAATAAATATCTTTGATCTAGGATGTAATAGATACTAATTTTACATCTTGAGTGAAAGTAGGTGATGAATGGATAGAGAAAAGTATAGGCTAAACATCCAATAATTATTTTTAACATTTTCGGGTTGCTTAAAAAAATAAAAAAAAAAAACCTCTGTGTGGCACGGAGACACGGTGCTCAGTGTCTCCGTATGTCACGGAGACACGGTGCTCAGTGTCTTCGTGTGGTGTCTCCGACAGCTCCATGCCACACGGAGGCATGGAGCTGTGGCCGTGTCTCCGCGCACGGGCAACTTTTTTTTTTTTTTTTTTTCTTGTTGGGAAAAAAATATTTTGAAATTATTACTGAATTATTTCTTATTTTTTTTGCTAGAAATGAATATTTTATTATATTGATATTAATATTAGAAAACATTCAATTCTATTAGATATTAATCTCTACAATTTTTATTTTTATGTTTGAATTCAAAATAATAAAAAAAGTTGGTCCATCCCCACTAAAAAAACACAACTTCATTCTATACACGAAAATCAGAATTCGGGCATTGCCCCCGAATCCCACGAGGGACGATGTCCCCTCGACTCCCGTCGGGAGCGCTGCCCATGTGTGTTTTAATGTCATTTGTTTTTATTTATATGTCGAGTTTGTAAATATAATTTGTATGTCAACGTTTATGGACTTATTCTTTATTTTGTTACACACTTATTTTTTCTATTATCCAATTAACGTGCGTTACTTATTCTTTATTTTGTTACACACTTATTTTTTACATTATTCAATTACCGTGCAACGTACGTTTAGTCCACTAGTTCTCTAGTAAAATATTATTCCAAAATACTTTTTGAGTCAAACATGGGCTAACTTACAATAAAAATCACAAACTGTTACTTCTTATCGTATTATATTACTAACTTTTTCCATCACACTCTTTTTATTTATCTTCTATGATTAGTACATATTGTCACTAATGGCCTAAAAAAAAAATTTAGCGTGCTCTAAAGTAAGAGATATATATTTAATCTCACATTTGTAATTTTTTTTTTATCCTTATTTGACAAATATTTCTTTTTAGATGTAACAGAATTTTGAACACGATGGACAATATGTGCTAATTAATGAAAAGTTAAGAAAAAGAATGTAATGACAAAATCTGAAGACACAAGTATGACTACAAATTAAGACCAACGCCTTTAAAGCAATTAAATACTTATAAGAAAATATGGTATTAACCACCCTATACAGAACAAATAAGTTAAAAGAAATGAAAAATTTTACCTTTGGAGATATGAATGGCACATATGAAAGATTTAAATTGTCGACATAAATGGATGATAGACCGTATAAAAATACGAGGTAACAATTAAAACTATCAATAATGAAGCAATTCTCATTTTCTTCTAGAGATTGAAAATACCATCTTTTTTAATCTTGCAATTTTTACCCTACAGTGTGGCGGCAATGATGGTTGTGAAAGGTGCCGATTGGCGATGTTTGGGTTGTTCTTTGTAAGGATATGTTGTGAAACCGTTGCGAGATTGTCCTCCCTGTTTACCTTACTGAGTGCGGTGGTCCTGCTACTACAGTCAGCGATTGCTACCTACAAAATGAGATCGGAGCTTTCTCTACAGTTGTACCTCCAGCATGAAAATTGGTAATCGATTTTTAAGAGTGGGAAGATAGTATAATACGAATTCAAGCAGCTTGGGTTTCAAGAAGACAAAACTTTCTCACATTGGAGGTATTTATAGACATCTGTTACTACGCGTGCGTTTGGCTGTTGCTAGTGCCACGTGTCCCACGTAAGTCTCCCCACTTCTCCCACGTTCTGGTAGAATGACCCTCACTCCTCAAGTGATTGGTTGGACGGTTCCTATCTAACACATTGTCATTTATGTGATTGAGTGTGACGTTGGACCCATAGTGGTAGACGGCCAGTGTGGACGTAGAGGGTTTCTTGGGAGGTCGACGACCTCATAGCGATCGATAGTCTTACAATAGTGGACGGCCCATGTGAACGTAGAGAGTCTCATGGGGGTTGACTACCGTACGGGGGTAGGTGTGAAGCGTATCTCGGGTAGTCTTCACCCCAACTGCCAACGTGAATAATTATCGATGTCATTTTGTATCACTAGCCCTTCTGCCTCTTGTCGATATCTATCGATAAGAGGTAGTCTTTTCAAGTTGACTAATTAACACGCTTCTTTTTTTAGTTAGTTAATATATGTGTTGTCATTTAATTTAAAGGGGACGATCAGTTCAATTGACGTAGAGACATACACAAACAAAACATGTACAAGTGGCACTCCACAACTGGTTTTCAATTTTGGGAGGAAATTTCCCCCGAAAAAATTCAAAATTTTCAAAAATTTTACCACTATTCAAGGAGTTGTGGGGGCTCTCATTTACTCATTTCTCTCTTTTGTCAAAATCTTCAACTTCCTCCTCTTGCAAGGTAACCTCCTCTCCTCTTCCTCCTTCATCTCGTATTTTTATCATGTATAAAACTTATATTTCTTCATCTTCCGGTGAGAGTAAAAATGAGGGGGCAAAAGAGTCGACCTACCCATCTTCGGATGGGCCGATCGATGGGTATTTGGGGTCGACCATCCTTGCTCCAATCTTGCCCCCACACTAAACTCACACCCTCTTGCCACCATAATTTTTCCGTAGTGTCGAGTGGCTCAATTCTCCCCTTTAGAGGATCAAGGTCCAACATCGTCACTGGTAGTGATCCCTTTATCCGTATACTGTCCACGTAACACTTTTTCAAGGATTGTTGGTCGCCCCTCACACATCCGACACCTCGACTTTTGGGAATTTCATCACTTGGTTGTAAGTAGAGGGAATAACCCCCGCAGCATTTAGCAGATGTCAATCGTAAATTGCATTTGTAGGGTAGGTGCCCAATGTTACTGGTAGCTCTACGACTCCTTCTTGTACGAAAGTAGCCCCTCCAAATCCTAGAAGGGGGTGGACATCGCTTTCAATCTTTCAACATCAGTTTTTAATCCTTCAAATGCTTCCCAAGTGATGAAATTCGATGCACTCCCGCCATCGACTAATACCCTTCTAACATCATAGTCCGCTATGTCGCGGACTATCACCAAGGCATCATCATGGGGGGTTGCCACGCCTATTAAATCTTATTCACCAAAAGTGATTATTTGATCAATTCTAGCCTTTTTCTGGATGGAACAGACCGTCGATGTACGTGCATAGCTCTTTCTAGCGGAGTTCGAGTTTCCCTCCTATGCGATTCCTCCAATAATCATATTTATAACACCAGCCCTAAGCGGAAGTCGATCATCAACCTTTTGCTTGCCTCGATCATTCCTCGCATACTTAGTCAAAAAGCTTCGCTTCAAGAGGCGTTCGATCTCCTCCTTCAAATGTATACACTCTTCGATTTCGTGTCCATGGTCCTTATGGAAATGACAATACTTGCTCTTATCTCGCTTGCTGGCTGATGCTGTCATTGACCTTGGCCATTCGTGTTCTTCTATGTATCGAATTTCCATCAATATCTTGTCCCGCGGAGTATTCAAAGGGGTGAAGGCTTTGACCTCTTCCCGTCTCTGCTTGACCGATCGATCCTGAGGGTACCCCCTGCTTACGAGCTCATTCCTCATCTTGTCCTTATCAACATGTTTTCGCACATCACCTAAATTTTTCCCTTCCTCTTAGTTAATGCATCATCTATCTTCTAGGTCATTATCTCCTCTATCTTCTTTTTCAAGTTTGTCACGAGTTGGGGAATCTGTGGAAACACAAACCCTGAAACCCCCATGTCTCCTATTGTTGGTTAAGTAACAGGTGGGGTAACCATTTGAGCCACCCGAGGTGGTTTCTCACGTACTGCATCCGACGAACTCTACGGATGGACTGTGATTTTCTGCGTTTGATTTTGCAAGAGGGTCATCATGGCTGCTAATTGTGTTTTCAAGGTATTAAATTGGCTCTGCATTACATACTGCGGTGGTGATGACCGATCGTGACCCCTTGCGACAGACTCCGACTCCATTTCCGTTGTATTCCCGACCATGCATGTTTCACTCCTAATCTTTTTCCTTGATATAACTTTTTAGTTCAGTGGTATTTCCCACAAACGGCGCTAATAAGATCGTTGCGAGATTGTCCGCCATGTTTACCTTATCAAATGTGGTGATCCAGCTACTCCAGTCAGCGGTTACTACTTGCAAAATGAGGTTTGGGCTTTCTCCTCTATTGTAACTCCGGTGCGAGACTCAGTAATTGGTTTTTAAGATTGGGAAGATAGTATAATGCGAATTCAAGCAGCTTGGGTTTCAAGAAGATAAACATTTCTCACATTGGAGGTATTTATAGGCACCTGTTGCTATGCGTGCGTTTGGCGATTGCTGGTACCACGTGCCCACATAAGCCTTCCCACTTCCCCCACATTCTAGTAGAATGACCCACACTTCTCAAGCGGTTGGTTGTACCTACGTTTGTCGCTGGGTGGTTCCTGTCTAGCACATTGTCATTTATATGATTGAGTGTGACATTGGACCCAACGACCTCATGTGGGTTGACGATCGTACGATGGTAGACGTGAAGCATATCTCGGGTAGTCCTCACCCCAACTACCCATGTGGATAATTATCGATGCCATCTTGTATCATGTTGAGTTATGGTAGAGGTAATACGTGAGTTACCTATAAGTAATACATGTGTTACTTTCCAAAATTATACATATTATGCATTGATGACAATTCCAAAATTTTATTGGTCACAACTTATTTATTTTATTGGTGATATTCTTAAATTAATTGGTCACACATTATTTTTCGTCACAAATCACATAATTTATAGGTCACGGTTTATTAAAATAATAGGTTGCGTATTATTTTTCGGTCACGAGTCAAAAAAAATTTTATTTGTCACAAATTATTTTTTAGTCACAAATTATTGAATTTTAATGTAACAGTTTAACAATATGTCATATCAATAACTTTTATTTCTTTTTAACCACATATTAAATTTTTTATAAGTCACAAGTTATTTATCGGCTACGTATTAAAATTTTTTACAAGTCACAAATTGAAAAAAAAAAATCAAAACTTTTATTGGCCACACTTGATAATAGTACAATTATCACATTTTTCATCCACTAATAAATGCGTTTTCATGATTTATTGGCACCTAAATATTCTAAGTACACTTATATTTTGGTTTAGGTTGCGAATGGACGAATACGGTAAAAATAAGGAGAAACAAGTGAAAGATGACCAAAATGGAGGAAAGTGAAAGTTTAGGGACTAAAGTGCAAATACTATAAACTTGTTTCCAACCTTGTGATGAAGATTCGAGAGTATTAGAGGTCAATTGGATGAAAGAAGGAGCCAAATGGATGAAACATGGCCAAAACATTATCACATATAAACTTTCAAGTTGAAAAACTTTGCACCAGTTTTCAGCCTCATCTTGAAATCAGGTTTTGACATGGTAGATGATCGAATTGTAAGTTAACATCTGAAGAAAAGTTGTATCCCTTTGAGTTAGCTTTCCAACGCAACTTGAATCATCTCAATCAGATACCAAGAGATGAAGGTATGGTCAAAGCACTGAAAGCTATTCGACAGGAAAATCTTGTACTGTGCGTATGCACAGGCCTGCAGGACATGCGTATGCGAGATGCAAAAACATAACTATTGAGATTATTTTTAGTGCACTGTGCATACGCAAGAATTAAACTATGCGTACACATGGTTCATTCTAGACCCGAAATCCTACTTTCCTCCTACGATTCAAACTCATTTGGTAACATATCTTGCACGACTTTCAACCCTAAAAACACCCCAGAATGCTGAATTCTTTATTCTTCATCATTCTTCTCCTCTTTGGCTCAAGAATCTCCATGAGGAACTAAAAATCAAGGTGAAGCAAGGGAGGAACTCAATTGGATATGGTGATTTCACATCTATTATTTCATGTAATTGGTCTTTTCTTGTTGAATAATCTTAGGATTTAGACTTTTCTTTTCATTAATTTACATTGCAATCGGTTTAACATTTACAAAAATTTTAATGGATTCAATCATTTTTTTCCATTGTTAAATTAAATTATTTGTTGAATTTCAATTTTAATTACTTATTGTTGAGATTAGTTTAACTTTTATCAAATCCTTCATAAATCCAGTCATGCTTCTTCTATCGTTCGATTGAAATAATTGTTGATTTTTAATTTTAATATTACTTTATTGGGGGATTAATTACTGCTATATGCTTGATATATATAGTTGATTTTTGATCTTGCTCCAATAAAATTGTACGAGTATGTCATAAGTCTAGATTTTAGGATTATATTTGTAGAGTAAATTGATTTTCACGATATATCTTCCGATTAGAGTGTCGGAATGAAAGCCTCTAACTGTGTTATAAAAATGGAATAGTTGATGTGAATGATCCAATCCAACTGAAGGAATTCCGACGCTTCACTATTGCAAATTATTGATTTTAATTTCACCTTTCAAACATTAAATTTTACTACACATTGAAGAAGATAACTTATCCTTTTGGAACCCTTAAATATTTTTCCATATCCTTGTGGATACGACACTTCAAAGTTGCACTACAACTGCCGCGTTATCCTTTGAGCGTAATCACAACTCGATTACAGTAAGTCATAGTCACAATCTTAATTGGTCACACTCGATTTGACACACAAAATAATCACAGTTACCTCCAATCCCATATCGCAGGCACACCCGATTATAGTGAGTCACAGTCACAATTTTGCTAAGACTTGAGTTGTAAAAGTGAAGACTCTGGTAGGATAATGTGGTGCATTGGTGTAGTAATAAATGCCAGAAGTGGGTGACATCTACCTCCATTTAGAGTAGACATGTGACAAAACTCACTTATTTTAATTCATATATTTTCATCCATTTATGCCTATTCAGTTACTATCTTATGTATCTACAATGGGTTTTAATCACTACATTGAATGTAGGGGTGTAAGCAGTCCGATTTTACCGATTTTTGACAATTTTTCAACCCAAACCGTTTAAACCGATTTGAGAAAAACTCAAACATAAACCAAACCATTTTGAACGGTTTGAAAAAAAACCCAAACCTAAACCTAACGGTTTGGTCTGGGTTTAAACCGTCGGTTTCGCCGTATATTTTTTTGTCATTCTACTTTTATAATATTAATTATTGAATTCAATATATATTTATATCTTACTACCAATAAATCTAAAACAAACTAAATACATCTACTATAAGTTTAAATACCAACTAAATCAAAGTGAAAGCATCATAAACTAAAATATAGTTTTTTGTTTGTCATTTTAGGCTAAAACTTTACGATAACGTTACAATACAAGTTTACTAAATTACATATAAATCCCAAAAATATAACGATGTTATAGAAGACCTCGTGATCATCATATCTGAAAACAATACTACTGATTGAACAAAGAGAATAACCAACCATAATAATAAATCAATTGTTTATAATATCTAAACATAACAATTACACAAATTTACCGTTGTATATTGTTATGAATTCAGTTTTTCACATATATTCAAACATCAATTGTTGTCACACAGGATTCATAGTCTCCATTGTCAAACAAATGCATTCATTACATCATCATAGTATTAGATACTAGATAGATAAGAGAATCTTCAAAAATACGGTAATAGAAAATATAAATCACCTGACACAACTTTCATTGAATCATCAAATACTTCCACTTCATCTAAATATTGGCGCATCACTATAAGTTTATTCTTAATTTGCAACCAATTCTTTTCGCATATACAAGTCTCAACCATTCTTGCACCTAATACACTTCTAAAGGAATCAAGTATCCGACCTCCAGTTGAGAATGCAGACTCAACAGCAACCGTAGAAATTTGAATTCTGAAGAGGAAAATGGTTTTTGATAGATTATGTTAGTTTTGAGATTATTAGATATAAATTAGAATTATTTGGTAATAATAATATATATGTAATAGAAAATTATAAATTGACAAAAATATACATAAGTTACAAAGCTATTGAATTTTACATATTTGGATGAATTTTAAAAATAAATTCATTATTTTTATTTTTTTATTTTTACATATTTTTTCACCGGTCCGGTTTGGTGTTAAACCGTAATTAAAATTCTCAAACCTAAACCAAACCATTTTTTACCGGTTTGGTTTGGTTCAAAACCATTTCGTTGACGGGTCCACGTGGCACCAAACCGACGGTTTCTAAAATGCGGTTTCGATTCGATTTTTCGTTTTGGCGGTTTTTGCTTACAGCCCTAATTGAATGTGCCCACCCAGTCTTTATCATCCAGCACAAACCTTTTTACCAAAAAGATGATTTGCAAGACTCCATTTGTTAAGTTTCACAGAATCACAATTTACAATCAGAGATTCAATAAGTTGCATTTTTACGCTAACTTACTAAGAAAGGATGTCGGAAAAATAAAAACTAAAAGAAATTCCCCATCCAATGCAAAATTCCCAATCACATTCCCAAATTCCCTACCAATTAACCAAAGTAATCAAATTCAACCATTAGCCCATCACCCACCCTGACCCCATTCAATATTTTAAACCCTAATCCCATTCTGTGATTCACTGATTCCCTACCAAAATATGAAAAGAAATTAAATAATCACACCCAGCAAAGCTCCATCCCAAAGCAGATTTTCCATCCCAAGAGATTTAAAGGGAACTAGAAATATGAATTACAACAATTAAATAAGCAAGAAAAATTACAGATTACAGATAAACCTTCGTAGCAGTGGCGGGGCCAATTTGCCAGAGAAGAAATTGCATTATGATTTCAATTCAATGACTTGGATTGAAGAAATAATGGTTGGGATTGGAGATTTGGGTTGGGTTACAAAGCTACCATTAGCACCGCCACTCGCGCACTACTGCGAACGGGTATAGAAAGATCGAAGGTTTTGGGGGTGGTTGGGTTCAGAAGATCGAAAGTGCGCTGCGGAGATGAAATTGGAGTTTCATGGTATAGGGTCGCTGAAGCAACCTGTGATGGAGGTGGTGGTGTAACCAGAGAGGTGGTGACAGCAGTGGTGGTGCCGACGGTGTAGGGCTATGTGGTGGCACTGGGAATAGAGAGAGATGAGAGAAAATGAGATGAAATAATTATGGTGGGTTTGGATAATTATATTATGTTACTATAATATATATAATTATAATGTATCTAATTAAAAATTATTTGATTTTTGAAAATTAAAACTTCATATTTGATTTTATAATATAGATCTTAAAAAGTAGGGAATAGTGTAATTTCCACTTTTGATGTTATCCCTAGATTATGACAGTATTGTAGATTCCACTATAATTGATTAATTGATATAATAAAGTCTATGTTCGGCCTTCATTTTTTCAAAAAATAAATTCATTTTTAAACACACATTTCTCGTAAAATAATTTTACTCGCAATCCAAAATCTTTCTTTATTTTTTAACTACACACCATCTAATAAAATGCTATTCCAAAATGCATTTTGATCCAAACATGGGTTAACTTACAATAAAAATCACAAACTACTACTTATTATCGTATTTATATTACTAACTTTTTCTATCACATTATTTTTAGGGAAAATTGCAGTCACGATATCAAACATTTCAGATTTTTGTAAATTTTATCCAAACCTTTGTTTTGTACCACCCGTGGTACCAAACTTTTAAAAAACTCTCATCCGGAGTCCAAATTGATAGAAACCGTTAATTTGACTGTTAATTGACCAAAAATAGTAAATATGACCAAATTTTAAAAGGGCAAAATAGTAACTTTCCTATTTATCCCCCACAAAATAATTGAAGTAATAATTAAAAGAAAATAATATTGTTCATCTCCTTCTTCACCCGCCCCATCCACCCTGTACAACCATCAGAATCCACAACAACCAACACGCCGTCACACCTCCTACAACTACCAACAATGAAAATGTTTTGAGCCACCAACAATGAAAATGCTCAACAATCCCTTAATAGCCACCAATAATGCAATTGTTTTGAGCATTCAGTAAGTTTTTTTCTGGCTTTTTTTAGTAATGGATCATAATGTTTTGAGCACACTATTCACCCCGCCCCAAACCAAAAATTTGAGACTCAGCCACCATCTCTTTCTTCAACCCTCATCCCGTCGCCAATTCACCACCAGATCACCAGCCATCTTGTACCTCCGTTGACCAGTGGACTGACGGCAACACCATCTCCTTCTTCACCTCTCGAACCCAGTTCACCACTAAATCACCGATCAAGCTTAGAAACCTTTGCAAATTCAAATCCACAACCTCAACAATCAACATCTATGCTTAATCTATCAATTCTTTTAGAAACCTTTGCTCATTGTTCGAACATCTTTGCCTCTACATTTCTCAGGCGCACCTTTCATCAATCAATCCACAACAACAATAAACTAATCAATCCGATTTCATTATCGAAAGAAAAAAAATCAATAACTAAATAAGCAAAATGACCATTTTTAGTGAATCCAAATGGACGACTTTTGATTCGATAGTGAAGTTTTTTGATTCACCAATTTTGATTCGATCTCACTGGATTTGGGTGGGTTTATTTTGTTTTGATTGTGGTGGTGGCATTTTGGGGAAAATTGATGAGAGTGGGGTTGGGAAAGGAGATAAGGGGTTGTGGTGCCGGCACTGAGGCGGTGGTAGTCCCGACAGTGTGCCAACATTGTTTCCTGGGAATATATGTGCCTTTTAGCTCTGTTTTCTGGGAAGAAAGGTGCCTATCGATTTTTTTTATTTGTTTAATGAGAAAATTGTATAATTATCATTTTGCCCCTTTTAATTTTGTCAAAATTGATCAAAATCTATTATTCTTGGTCAACTAATGATCAAACTAAGGTTTCTGTCAATTTGGACTCAGGATGCGAGTTTTTTAAAGGTTTGGTACCGTGAGTAGTACAAAACAAAAATTTGGGCAAAATCTACAAAATTTGAAAGGTTTGGTACCGTGATTGCAATTTTCCGTCCTTTTTATTAATCTTCTATGATTAGTACATATTGTCTAGCGAATTTTCTCTAAAAAAATTTGCGCTCTAAAGTAAGAGATATATATTTAATATCACTTTTGTATTTTCTTTATCCTTATTTAAAGATACGAAAGACAAATATGTCTTTTTATTCCTCGTAACGAATTTTTTGAACACATTTTCATTAAGGATAATATGTGCTAATTAATGGAAAGTTAAAACGAAAATGTAATGACAAAATCTGAAGACACAAGGATGACTAGAAATAAAGACCAACGCCTTTGAAGCAATTAAAATGTGATATACTTATAAGAAAATATGGTATTAACCACTCCATATAGAATAAATAAGTAGCCCCCCCCCCCCCCCTGGGCATATCTCAACTGGCAAAGGAAGGGGCTCTTAGTTGTTGGTAGTTCAGAGGTCGCGGGTTCGATTCGTGGGGCTCTTGGAAGGCAGACTCTCTCCTGGAAGACATGATTTATTCTGGAAGGCAGGAGTTCTCTTGAAAGGCAAAGTGCAACATATGTTGACTCGCTCGGCATTTTGGCAGAACAGTAGAGGGGCTCTTGGACCCTGGCCGTTTGAGGCACATCCCGTGGTTTACCTGTCTGCGTCTTGAGGGGTCAAGACGTAGACTCCAGGATTAGTCGTCGAATATGGACACTTGGGTATCCAAAAAAAAAGTAAAAAGAAATGAATAATTTTACTTTTGGAGATATGAATGGCACATATGAAAGATTTAAATTGTCGACATAAATGGATGATAGATCGTATAGAAAAGACGAGGTAACAATTAAAACTATTAATAATGAAGCAATTCTCATTTTCTTCTAGAGATTGAAAAATACTATCTTTTTTAATCTTTCATTTTTCACCACACAGCGGGGCGGCTATGATGGTTGTGAAAGGTGCCGATTGGCGATGTTTGGGTTGTTCTTTGTTAGGATATGTTGAGTTGTGGTAGAGGTAATACATGAGTTACCTACAAGCATAGATGGAGATAGGGGGACGACCGCCCCCAACATTGTTTGCTGTCCTACTATTCTTAGTTAATTTGTAATGTATTTTTCATTTTCGTCCTCCCCCCTCCCAAGTTTTTTTTGACTCGTCCTTTAAAATTTTGAATTTTTTTTTCCATTAATAAATATTGACCAAATAACTTACACTTTAAAATTCAACAATACAAAAATCTTAAACCTAAATAAAAGATCCAATAGTTACTTTGTCCAGTATATAGAGAATGTTGATACTTTTCCATTAGATTATCTTATTGACGAGTTTGAAGTGATGATGACAAGGAGAAACCAATTTCAGATGTACAAGACATCTCTACCATATGTTATATAGATAGACAGTTTACTTTTTGTCTTTTTGATACCTATCTAACGTTCATGTTTTCAATTTGTATAGCGTTAGACAATTATATGGACATATTATTTTTGTATCGACAAACTGATTGTCTTTTCGGTCATTCAATCTAACTTGTCTATTTTGGTACTCAAAATCGTCGTTTTCAATCCTCTTCTAGTTAAAAAAAAATTCAGGGGCTCAGCCCCCGGCCACCCGACCCCTTCCATTCCCCAAGATTGAAATCCTGGCTACGTCCTTGCCTACAAGTAATACGTGTGTTACTTTCATGTTGGGGGTGGTATTGTTGTGATAGTGTTTAAAAACTTGATTTCGATCGTGGCAATGACAGTGGTAGAAAATTGATTGATGGTGTTTGAGTTGTTTTTTTACTAGGACCGAATCAAGAACGAATCCAGAACCAGATTACAGGCCAGACTAATACGTTAAAAAAAAATTACACAAGGAAAAAAAATTTACATAAATTTTTTTTCCTACTAAAAAAATTAATGGGCTAGGGGCTGTAGCCCGATCACCCTCCCCCCCCCCCCCCCCCCCCAATCCGTCACTGGATCGAATTATGATGATGAAACAAGTTTGTTATCTTACAAGTAACATGTGTTACCTTAATATTGATGGTGATATTGATAGGATTTGAGTTCATATAGGGTTTGTTCGACCCCATTTATATTGAGAACAAATTTTGTAATAACAATTTTTTGAAGAATGTATAGTTAAAAAATAGGGAAATATTTTGAGTTTACATGTAACATTATTTTATTTAAAAATGTAAGTAGTTAAAAATGAGTTTTGAAAAAATGGGGATCAAACAAATGCTTAGTTTAATTTGATGTTAAATGAGTATAAAAAAATTAACGAATATTAAAATAACTTCTTCATTAATATAAATTTTTAATAGGTTATATCAATATTACGATTTTTTATTTAATTATTTTAATTTTTGGTTCGACCATTTCACTTAGATCATCTTCTTTACTTATAAGTTAATTTACACCATTGTTTGGTACCTATTATTTTCAAAACACATTTTTATCTATCTTATTTTTAACCACAAATTTTTCAATAAAATAATATTACTCGCAAACCCAAACTTTCTTTATTTTAGTCACATATTCTCCAACAAAATACTGTTCTAAAATGTATTTTGGACAAAAAAAAAAAAGTGGGGCTCAAACAGGAGCTAAATGAGTTGGAGAAAGTTGTGACAGTCACAAGTTGGATAGAGTTTCAAATATGTAAATCAAACCCTTGTTCAAAAGTATTTATTTGAAAATCACTTTTTCCCACTCTTGTTTTCAGTTGCATATTTTCGAGAAAAAAAAAAAAAATCACTTTCACACACTTACCAAAACTCTTGGGCTTTGTATTTGATGAAGGAGGTGAAAATTAACAGGAAGTAGCACGAGGATTTGATTGCAAATATATGGAGAAGCCAAATCTGTTCTGGGAAAATGGATGAAGACGAATTATAATTAAATTTTCCTTATTAAGGAATGATTTTATTTGTACATAAATTTATAAATAAGCAAGAAGTTTACATATAAATAATCTTACTTACTCATACTTTTTACTTATAAGTTATAAGAAATTTATAATTATTTATAAAATTCAATTCAAAATATTTTTTCCTACTTATTCATCACATTCACTGTAAAGAAGCATAACCATCCGATGAGATGGGATTATCTATCTGGTGTGACTAAGCAAGGATGAACATCCCGAATCATTGTTAGTCCTTATCCTAAACTTATATTGTGTATGATTGTGGTATCGCAAATTTTGGAGTAATTTCCTAAAGGTACTAAAAGTAAAACTCTAGCCAAAAAAAAAAAAAAATTGTCTTGAGTGAAAGAAAAATGTGAAATTTTTTGCCTCTTTAAAATTAGATAAGTGAGAATGATAATAATATTTCAAAAAAGAAGTCACACATTTGAAGAAGATTTTGGGTACATTATATATCCAAGGATTTTAAGAGTATAAATAAATTGAGACAATGCCCAACCTATGAGATTTATCAATAATTAATTCAAAACTTCATATTTGTGTGTGTATTTTGTGTTAAGGTTGATTGAAAGTATTCGAAAAGTTTTTCAATTTTATTGAAAAATAAAAATAGAAGAAGAAAATTTATTCGAGCTTTTAAAATGTGACCGAAATAGAAATGAGTGGAAAGAAAATGAATTTCAGAGAATTCAATTCTCTAAAAATTATTTTTCTGTGAATTGTAATTAATTGTGTTTGATTGGTATATTTTTCTACCTGAAAAATGTTGAAAGTTTGATGTTCGATTGGTTTTTTTTTTTTTTTTTTTATGAAAATTGTTCATGAAAGTGATAATTTTTTCTATCATTGGGTTTAAAATTTGTTCTAATTGTCAAAAATTAAAAAAAATATCACACCGTTCGTTCGACTTTATTTTGCGTGAAAATTGTTCACTAAAGGGAAAAATCTTTTTTTACCACTGTTGATAGAATTTTTTCCAATTGGAAGAAAAAAAAAAAAAAAAGAAGAAGACCTAAGAGCATATTCAAAAAATTCTCTATTTTTAAAGAGTATATTCTACGATTTAGAGAGCATTTATAAATTCAAAGAATAAACATTGTTAAGTAGTCCAACAAACTCTTTATATTTAACACTTAATTTTACTACTAAAATATATATATTTATTATTTTTTCCCATCTTTTTTTTTAACTCCCTTCCAAATTATTATATTATTTTTTTCGTTGAAAATTAAAATACTTTGAATACATATAACACTTAATTTCACTACTCAAAAAATATATTTATTATTTTTTCATATCTTTTATTTTTTTTAGCTTCCTTCCAAATTATTATATTATTTTTTTTTTGTTGAAAATTAAAATACTTTGAATACATCTAATTATAGAGATGAATTTTGCTCTCAAGATTTAGAGAGACAGTTAAAATGTGAATTTAAATAATCTCTTGGAGCATAATTTTAAAAGTTAATTCTTTAAAATAGAGAACATCTTATATTTAAAGATTTTTTGAAGATGCTCGAAAACTTTAAAGGTTTTCAAGCAACCTTGGCCACTATTATAAATTGTAGGCGAAACAATTTTTATTTTCTTCAAATAGTTTTTCTATTAAAAAAAAAAGGGTCTATCTTGAACAATTTTTTCCCATTTGCTCATAGTATACCTTTTGCTTTCATCTGGTTTAAATAAAAATCAAATTTTTAATAGATTTTAATAAAAATGATGACACGAATGATTGAAAATTTGATAAAATTTGTAATTTCATAAAACTGTGATTAAAAATGAGTTTTTTGTTTAAAAAAAAAATTAAAATGATAGACAAACAAGGACTTGAGCAACCCAATTTTCTTATAATTTTATTTATTTATTTTGAAAAAAAAAATGGCTAGCCGTCACATTCTTGGCTAGGCAAAAAATTAAGCTCCCTTTTAAAAAGTATAAAAAGACAACCCTTCTTTTGATATTTTTATTATTATGAATCGATGATTGTGTTGACCTTATTCTTTGGTCCCAGATTTATTTCACATTGCAAATAATACATACACATTAAATAATATATATACACACATCGTGTCCTCTTTGGAACATATTTTTGTTGCAAAGTGGAAAACAAGTGGATTGTCAAAAGGTAGAATACCCCATATAAAAAACCAACTAAAAATTTGATCTTTATTTTTTATTTTTACAAGATTGTGTGTACAAAGAAATCGTGACGCCATGATGACGAAATAAGAGTTATAGAGAGAGAAAGAAGAGAGATAAAGAACGGTTCATCTATCCTCATCTTAGGTACAATTCGCTTGAAAAAGTTTTTCAGTAGGCCCAAAAACGAACATGGATTTATTTTGGGTGGTGGGGGTGCAATATGAGCTATAGTAGACATCTTTCAACCAAAAGAAAAAGTTTTTCAACGCCCAATCTACATTGCAAGAAATATTTCAAACCATGTTTGAATGGTTGGTGGAAATAAGAGAGAACAAAAAAAGTGCCAGTGAAATTGACTTAGGCTTATTAAAGTGACGTATTTCTAGTACAATATGTTTAAATATCGAGAGGTCAATCAAAACTAGCATAACATTTTGTGATTATTGAGCATTTAGCTAATAGTGACAAAATTTTTTTTTTTTTTATATAATTGACTTTAACGGTACGTTTGAACCACATTATTTTGGAAGAATGTATGGTTGAAATAATAGATTGATGGAGAATGTATGGTTGAAAAAGAATGAAAATTTATTGACGTGATAGAAAATATTATTTTATTGAATAATGTATAGTTGAAAATAAGTAGAAGAATGAAAATGAAAATTTTAACAGAGGCTAAATTTGTTATTGTTGGTGATGAATTATCCTAATATTTTCAAGTGTGCTCGCTATCTGGACCAATTTCCTGATTTCTTTAGCATCTTTCCTCAAGAAAATATTAAGAAAAATGAGAGCAATAGAAATAGAAAACAATAACAAAAAAAAATACCAATTCCCTAATTTGCTCCTTAGCATCCTCCTTAGAGAGAACCCTCCTTAGAGAAAACAATAAGGCCCTATTTGATTATGATTATTTTTCATGGAATTTCCAAGTTTTTGGTATTGGCATGTTTGAACAATCAAATTTTCTGGGGAAAAGTTTTCCAAGCAAGCTCTCCATGCGCCTATTTTCCTTGGTTTTGGGTAATTGCTTTTCCTTGGTTTTGGTGGGAAAAGCAATTTCAGTTATTTTATTTTATTTATTTATTTATTTTTTACTTTTTGACAATGAAAATAAATTTCATAATCAATTGTAAAAAAAAATCACTTAAATAGACAATTTCCATGTAAAACGAAATCAAACGAACACTAAACTTTGATGAAAAAATAGTTTTTGAGCAAACTTTATTTTATTTTATTTTTTTTTGGCGATAACAAATTTCATAAACAAAAACTATTTTGGAAAGATTTAAAAATTCAAAAATTTTCGGGTGGAAAATTATATTAATCAAATATACTTAATTGACAATTCTTTGGAAAACAAAGTTGTAGGCAATTATTTTATCAGAAAATCATTTTCTTTCCACTCATTTTTCACCATTGCAATCAAATGGACCTAAGAATAATAAAGAGAAAAATAGAGAACGATAACAAGAACACAAAATAGAAAACACCAAAATTAAAGAAAAACTACATAAATCAAATACGAAATATAACCTCTCACTCGCTCAAACCTTAGTACACGCCAAGAGACTACATGAGATCAAAGTCTCACTTCCAAGATAGCACATAATTTTCTACCAAGTTCTGATAAATAATATACTCAGCGGAAACTAGTTTCTAATCAGTTGCTAATCTTTCCTTGCAAAATTAATTTTCTAACAAAGATTGCCAAATTCTTAGATCTTAAAGCCACGTCTAAATTAAACTTCCAATCGTGTCATCAGTCCAAATTTTCCAAATTAATGTTCGTTCAATGTCAATTGAACAAGGATCTGGATTCTGCGTGAGGTTAAAATTGATTGTGCAACTATAATAAACGGTTTATTATTAAAGGCACAAATTTGCGTAGTAAACACAGCATTCACACTTAAAAAACAAATGGATAATAGGGTTTCCTTAAATTTAATAAAGCAAGAGCTTGAGGTGAAGATATTCAATGGTGCCAATTAAAGCCAAAATGCATATATACATGGTACATCTAGGTCATTATTATTTTCTTTAAAAGCAGAAAGGCTACTTCATTCTTGAATTCTTCCCTATCAGAATGCATGGTAGCATCAGCGGCAGTCAACCTTGCTTGAAGACTGACTGCTTCTGATGTTATAGCTAGCTCCACCACGAGGCGGCGGCTTTGGTGGCTGTAAATAAATCAGAATCAAAATCCACCACCAAGAGCCGGTGCCCAATAATCAGCTCCATTAATGTCATTTCCCACATGCTGAGTGCAAGAAACTGGAACCAAGCACAGACCTCTACTTCTCAAGTCCTTCTGTCCATCTTCAGTATTCTATAATTATGTTAGAAGAGAAAAAGACATTAGTTTAGAACAATTTGAATTTTTCGACGATATTATGAGACATTTTGCAATCACGTGAAAAGTTTAGGAGAATGTATAGTTAAAAAGTAAGGAAAAGTTTTGAATATTTTATTATTTGAATGAATGGTTGAAAATGAGTATATAGAAAAAAATCTGAAAATAATGGTAGTCAAATAGGAGGGCTTAATGGTAATTTTCACCTAACAAATAGTTTGGTGAACTTTAATCACGATTTATAAGCGTTGTACATAATTAGAAGGGTCTAAGGGCAAGTTTGACAAGATTTTTGAAAATCAAATTTTTTGTTTCTGAAATTAAGAAACTGTTTTTGCACATACTTAAATAATTTATTTGAAAGTTCGATAGCTTCCTCAAATAATTCTTTTATAACAATAAAAAATAAAAGCAAAAGTCTGGTCAGACGAGCACCATAAAAACAAATTAAAATTGAAATCATATTTGTAATTATGATCATAAAATAGTTCTGATTATGAAACCATTGCATTCAATTAAGTAAGAAAAATAAGTGAGCACCTCCTCGGAAGCTCCTCTTGTTTCCATGCCAACTTCATTCAAGAACTAGATGAAGAAAATTCAAAAAGAAGGTAAAGTACCCCCATCAAATTATGGCTGGCTTTAAGAATATTACTTAAAAGGAAAAAAAAAAAAACTGTTATTCGCAAAATTAAGTTCATAAAGCTGGGAAATATGTTTTTACAGTGGCAACTTTTTCTACTCAAAACACATGCACTATGCTGTAATTAACCTATAATATAATTTAAAGCCTCTTTTAGGGGAAGTGATGGATCCAATAAAGCATACCTGACCAGACTCTTCAGAAAATAAACAATCCCTTTCTTGAACCTGGAGGAAAAAAAAAAAAAAAAAATTGTTCATCGTAAGTTTATTCAAATAAAAATATTAAAAAAAAAAAATCAGAAAGAGAAGGGATATTCGTCTTGAATGGGAAAATGTGAAATGCCCACGTCTAGGTACATACAGATTGTTGGTGACCCATGCTCCTCGATGCATTGCGCATATACGGAGAACTCAGTGCCTGCATGATTTTCGAGAAATTGTGCAGACTCTTTTTGCTGTTTCCACAGAATATTATGGATGAAACAAAGCATATTTTACCTCAATTTGACCCTGAAGGAATCTGATATAACCAATGGCTTCTGACAAGACTGATGCAGTGTCAGTCTGCAAAAGAGAGAGAAATATGCCATTAACACAGCTCAAACACATATTTTTTTTTTTTTTCGAACTTTTCTTAATCTTAAAAGACAGCTTTAGATGGGATGATGATAAAGTAAAAAAAAAAAAAGGATCTTTTCTATTTTTTACTGGTTTCATCTTAACTTAATTAATAATGTTGCTGCAGATTTATTCCTTGAATTGAGTAATTAATGGTGACTGGAGAATCAAGAATGCAATTAGTTTACCTTTCCAAATGGAGAAACGATTTGGTGAAGAGCTGTTATTCTATCCCCTAATTTCTCCTTTCTCACCTGTTTTTCATAATATTCATATGAATTCATACAAATTTGTGATGATATAATGAAGCCACAGTAATAATTTGTAAAGAGTGAGAGATTATTCCTGACCTTCAAAGCTGGTTGACTGGAAGACTGTTGAACCTTAGGCTTCTTAGATACCCCACCAATGCTTGTGCTGTCGTACTTTTTACAAAAGGAACAAAGAGGGAAAATTTACAGTCAACAAACCATGAACAAATCTAACAGCTATCTAGCAATGAATTGAACCAAACGGTAAAAAATAATTCATGTAGTTGACACCAGATTTGTTGGACAAGTCTTTTGTAGGCTGTTATTACGACATTTAGTAAAATTTTCAAGCATATTAATAATGAGACTTTTTGGGCGTGCTAAGAAAATAATCGCTTTTTTTTTTTCCTTGTCGATTATAATCACTAATAAAGCTTCTCACCTCAGATGAATGATCTGGTTGCTGATTCTTGCGGTCGTTGTCCATCTTGGCGCCGGAGAAATTCAAGATATTGTTGCTTACACTTGTAATAGAAGAAGTAGGGGATGATTCTGGAATTACTTGAGGCCAACAAGAAGGTCTCGAAGCTTGAAATTCATCATCTACATGACCATATAGTTGTCTTGTTTGTGCAATTTCTTGCTTTACATCAACGACAGGAACCCTAAAAGATGGGTTCAAAACTTGGTCTTCCCAATTCTCCATCTTCTTCTGTTGTTGAAAAAGACTAGTACCAAACTTTTCTTCTTCTTCTTCTTCAGTACCAGCCAATCCGCCCCTGATCAACCACAACTTCTGATGTCAAATTATTACACCCATATGGCCAAATCTTAAGCGCGCACACACACAGAGCTAGTTGCAGTAAGCATATAAAGGTGCACAGATCAAGAAGAAAGTTCAAATAAGCGAAAAAGGAAAATAAACAAAGTCATAATTTTTTTGAAGTTTTGGTCACACACACACACAAAAATGCTGACAGCCAAGAACTAACTAGGGTTGGTAAAGAAATAAAAACCCCATGACATACTGAGACTTGGGTTTTATCTTAACGTCAATTTTAGCTCAAGTCCTTATGTGTAAGCTATTGATTTTATCTTTAGTAGAGGTGGAATTTCTCCTTAACAGAGAGAGAGAGAGAGAGAGAGATTTACAGAAGCAGTTGGCTCCATGACCGTACAGGAAACTCTTGGGAGGGATTTGCAGTCGAAGAATCCAAAGAAGCCGAAGCCAAAGAAGAAGAAGAAGAAGCAGAAACATACAGAAATGGAGAAGAAGAAGAGAGCTGGTGAGACTGTGGGTGCATGCCATTCACACTCCACCAATTAGGGTTTCCAGCCATCATTTGTTACTGAAAATTCACTCCAGCAATGGATTTAAACCAGCAGTGAATACCTTTCAAATAAAACAGGAAATCAAATCAATACCCCTCCTTTTTATCTTTAGTTTGTGGCTTTTACTCTTCACTTTCTCATCTTTCCTTGTTTGTGCACCAAAACAGACCTTTGTTGAAGCTTTCAGAATTGTGTTTGCTTTCTCATAATTAGAGATTGAAGAAACCCCATGTCTTTGTCAACTAAGGAGTATTTTATACTTGTGGGGTTGAGGAAGCTTTTGTATTTGTTGCACCCCTACCCCTACCCCTACCCCCACCCCTCTCTCTTGATCATTTTATTCTTGCTTTAACTTTATTATAAAGTTGGACAGAAAAAAGGTGGGTGGGGAGCGTTTTCAAGCCAAAAAACAAATGTTTGTGGAGCTTTACCCTCTTGAATTAGGGTGGTAGCCCTTAAATCAAATTCGTCTAAAAGGTTTTACGTGTTGGTCTTATTTACTGTTTGATCAAAAGTACTTTGGTACGTATACGCTTAATTTTCATCGATAAATAATCGCGTCGTCATATTTAAAAGTTAAACGGTTGGAGATAAGATACTATTATAGATTAATGATTCAAATTATGTGGTGTAGAGTAACGAAGAATTGTTAAAATGCTAGCTTAGGATTAGGTTCAGAATGTTTTTATTGAAAAAGCTAATGTAGATTTAACAAAGAAATGAAAAATAATTCTATTAATGAAGAAAAGTTGATTGTTATCAGCAAAGAATTTATTCTTTGGACGAAAGATCCATCTTTTAATATTAGTATAAAATGTTCCCTTCATTCTTTCTTTAGCTGAGTTAATGTTTAGTCATTCTTAGTATAAAATGAAATTCCTTTTTTTTTTTTTTGTTTCAAAAGATAATTAATTGTCACTTATACTAAAGTCGTTAGTCTTTGTTTTATAAGTTAAAAATCCATCGTACGTACCAAATGTGTGCTTTTTAATTTATGAAATTAGGAGACATTTCTCAGAGTTTTGACTTTTAATTTTTATTTATTTTTTAATAATTAATGCTAGTGTAATTATGAGTGGATATGATGGAAAACTTTTATTACAAAAAAAAAAAAAAAGGTATCCTACTACAAATCTCATCATTTTTCTAATAAAAAAATCGTATTGGGACGTGGAGGTTGTTCATTGGATCCTTAAATTTTAAAGATAAAATAGTAATAGAATATATTTTGTGGGGAAGGTGGTAAGGTGATTATTTCAGCAAAACTTAAATTAAATGTCGATAATTTATTAATTGATAGTAGAACAATACAACTACAGTTGATTTAATAATGAATTATTGATTTTAATTTGGTTGTATAATAATTTGCTATTGTTTTAATTAAATTGAACGGCAATGGGTCGAGTAGTAAAAGCTAAACATATAGGTAGACGATAGTGATACCATTCTATGTTTCATTAATTGGAATTCTTGATGATTAAATGAACTAAGGTACATTAAGATTTACATAAAACATAGTGAATTTATTTATTTAGATAGAATTAATTTTACAAGAGAAAGACTATCAATTGATTTAAACGAATTCTATCAAGTACAAATGCCAAGTGTTACCAATAACTTCATAGGCTAAATCAAAATGGAAAATTACAATAAATTCTTTGGACCCTTCTTCTTTGCCCGAAAAAGGGTGCCCGGGTCAAATCCTGGCGCCCCCTATTGGTGAGGGATCTGACAGTGTCATTTTCTAGTATTATTATTCTATTGTAATACTATTCTCAACTTTTCATTACCTAGAAGTAGAACATCTTACCAAAATGTTCGCGAGGAGGATGTGAAAAGACATATCTGCCCATCGAATTTTAGATAAACAAAAAAATCCAATAGAAAAGCGCGACTTAATATTTGTCATATATTTCAAAAAGCGCTAACACGATATTTGGACAGAGATCGTAATTAGGGAACATGTGCGCTTATTAATGAATTAATGAAAGATTAAGGATAATGATAAAACAAAAAGGTGAACATAAGTACAATAATAAGAAGACAGTCATGTTATATGTACATCATTTTTTCAATTTGCCACGTGGCAATAAAATATTGGTTAGTTTAAATTTCTTGATGAACTCAGGCAATAAAACATTGGTTACTACAAATCTCATCATTTTTTCAATCATGTTATATGTTATTGGATTTCTTGATGATTGAATGAACTCAGGTAAGTTAAAATTCACATAAAACATAGTGAATTTATTTATTTAATTGATTTAAATGAATTCTATCAAGTACAAATGCCAAGTGTTACCAATAACTTCATAGGCTAAATCAAAAATGGAAAATTACAATAAATTCTTTAGCTCTAGCATTTTTCTTCATCATTATACATTGAATACAATTCACTTATTTATTGCTTTAAACTAAAGTAGACATTAGAATAAAAATCAGCTTTCTGCCATTTTCTAGTATTATTATTCTATCGCAATATTATTCTCAACTTT
This sequence comes from Fraxinus excelsior, assembly GCA_019097785.1. Taxonomy (NCBI): domain Eukaryota; kingdom Viridiplantae; phylum Streptophyta; class Magnoliopsida; order Lamiales; family Oleaceae; genus Fraxinus; species Fraxinus excelsior. The sequence continues at coordinate 31,079,558 of CM032628.1, read as the reverse complement.
TCATTACATCTTACCAAAATGTTCGCTAGGAGGTTGTGTAAAGACTTATTTGCCCATCGTATTTTGGATAAACAAAAAAAAAAAATCCAATAGAAAAACATGACTTAATATTTGTCATATATTAATTACAAAACGCGCCGACGCGATATTTGGATAGAGATCATAATTAGGGAACATGTGCGCTTATTAATGAAAGATTAAGGATAACAATAATAATAAAACAAAAAGGCGAACATAAGTAAGAAGACAATCATGTTATATGTACATTCTTTACATCATTTTTTCACTTTCGCCATGTGGCAATAAAACATTGGTTAGTTTAAATTTTTGACAATTTTTTCACCCAATCAACACTTAACACCACTTATAATTCCAATAATAATGTCAACTAAAGAGTAGGCATTTTTCAGAAGAAAATATTGAAGACTTCTGGTACAATTGTAAATTGGCGCACCAAAAAAATAATTTTTGTGTCAATATTACCACCTTTTAACACCTGTGGTTATATTGGAACTAGAGTTTTTTTTTTTTTTTTACATTACTTTTTAATAGTATAAATGCTCCACAATCTCTGTTTCTTGTTACCATAATTGTCAGATTCGATCCAAACACAAACCTAGATAATACAACGGTTCAACCGGCGGGTTATTATATAAAAATCAAAAAAAAAATATGAAGTATAAAATTTTTTTGAGGAGCAAAATTAAAAATTTTAATTTATTTTTCACTAATTATTTATGTCTACAAAATAAAGTAAAATGTTGGACCAAAGTTTAAAAAAAATATTTTTATAAAACCTATAAATGATTCAGTAAATAGATATAAGTTGCACATAAGTAATACTAAAACACTTTATGTTTAAGTGATAAGAAACTTATTATTTTCTTTAGAGGTTCAAGGTTAAATTTCCTTGAACCCAAAAATTTTGTAAGAGAATTTCAAAACTCAATCAAACCGGGTAAATTGTCGATTAACTCAGTCAAAACCCGATTTTGACCGAATCAAGTACATTTCTATCAAATTAATCTGCTCGGCCCAGTCAAAGGTCCGGGCTTCAGGTTTCCAGTCTGATCATCTGGCTAGGCCAGATTTTATAACTATGCTTGTTACACTTATGTCTTTACATTTTTTTTTGTTACGTGATTATCCTCAATTTTTCATTAATTAATATATTTGTTCCACTGGCGATGGTTCTGTCAAAATCTTATGTTAGCATGTTTTAAAATGAAGATAAAATACTTTGTCGCAATTTTATATAAGCTATTTTTTATTTATTTAAATATATGAGAGAAAATAAGTCTTTTTACACCCTTGAAACGAAACTTTCGATGAAAACTTTCAACAAAAACAAGATTTTCTAAAAATTGAAGACATTTATGGACAATCAAAAACTAGGGACATTTGGTATAAGTAAATGATGTAATAAATAAAAACTGAAATGTGGGTATAATCACCTTTTAGCAAATTCATTTGTATTTTTAAGTTCAAAAGATCCAACCGAACCTACAGTTTAAACCCTATGATTACGATCTGATTAATAGATTTCTAATTTGAAATACACTGTCATTAAAGTCAAAATATAATTATAGGATTAACCCAGAATTTTTTCCTTGAAATAATTAACCTAAAAATTACAATCTGGTTAATGATAAAAGCCAAGAAAAATTGAGAGACGCCCCTTATATTTTGCTTAACCTTGTCAATTTCAAATTAATCCCATGTTGAATTGAGATGAAATGATAAAAGAATCTTTATTTATGTTATTGGTTGAATAATATTTGTTAACATCACCAGATAATTATTCACCAAATTAATCCTGTATCAAGAATGATTAGGTGCAATAATTCTTTGTTATCCCATTCAAATTATAGGCCTATGTTTGGCTCATGTTTATAATTGCATGTTTGGGCCGGATTAAAATCTGATTTTAATATAAGTCAGAGTCATATAATCAATAACAATCACATCTTTCGTGGATCACACATTTTTTCAACCATATATTTCAAAACTTTCTATCACAATCCATTTAAAATCTGATTTTAATCTACATTAAACACCCTCTAAATACTAAAATCACATTTTATTTACTTATTCCGAAAGATTCACAAGTACTAAATCAGGAAATCCTAATCTTTGTTAAATTCAAAAACCACCATGCCAGAAGTTCAATATTAGAGTGTCATATTGTTGAATAAGGCTCGATCTATCTTCGTCGCTAGGTCTTGCAACTTAGGTAGCAGAATCTAAATAATATGTTACCAAACAACAACTACGGTTGTAAAACCTCATTATGATTACATATTTAGAGCGTCTTCAACGGTGGTGTAAAATATATAAAATTAGATCTCAAAAATGATCGGAAACCTCTCCAACGGAGAGATGCAAATTGAATTTTTCAGCAGAAAATATAAAAAAGAAGTATTTTTAATATCCACAAGAGAGAAAAGGTGAATTTAAATCTTCCCATTAGAGCAAAAGTTAGATTTAGATCACCAAGATGTAGATGAGGAAGTAAAAGTAATCTTGAAAATATCAATTTAAATTCAACTCTATACCACCATCGGAGATTTCATGAAGCAGTACAAAAGTAGGACTCAAATGTAGTATTCCTAAACACTATAAAGTCTATGTTCATATGATATTAGAAGTTACTTTTTTATTCAGTAAAAAATTAATTTTAACCGCACATTAACAACTATGACTATACATTTTCAAGAACTTTATACTATTCATTTTAAATGTATGACTCAAATGTAGTATTCCTAAACACTATATTAATCTATCTTCCCATTAACAATTTTACTGGTAACGTAAACTCCCACTATTCATTCTTAAGGTGCCTTTTTCATATACTTTCAACATATTCATAGACATGTTCTCTTTCCTCTTGTGACAGAGTTAGCTACATGTACAAAATTATGTTACAAAGTTGGTTAACAAAATAACATCTACACCAATCATTTTAAAAATAGATTTTTAAATCATTTGAAATCAACGGTCTAAATTTTGTCAACACACTTTGTAACCCAACTTTGTACAAATAGTTTTATTGTAACATCAAACTCGACACAAAATGGTAAAGAAAACTACAAGTGCAAACCACAATAATGTGTGTTTGAGCCCCATTTTTTGTAAATAATAAGTTTTGTAATAGTAATTTTTTGAAGAATTATGACTAAAAAGTAGTGAAAATTTTATATTTATGTGCAAAATTATTTTATTGAGATCTTGTTTGGTGCACATTTTGGGAGTAAGAATGCATATTTACTATTGATGTGATGGAGAATATGTGATTGAAAATGAAGGAAAAGTTATTGATGTGATGGAAAATATTATTTTATTGAATAATGGGTGATTGAAAATAAGTAGAAGAATGAAAAATGAGAAAAATAATGTGGCTCAAACAAGGGCTGAAAGAATTATATTTAAAGCAGAATAATATAGTTATTCAATTACATTATTCTTAACTTTAGTATCTTATGCAACTACATATCATACCAAATCAAATGCATACAATTAATAAAAAAATAATCCATAAATGAAAATAGTTAAGCCAACGCACTGAAATTAGTTATGAAGAAGCCTAACCCATTTGAATCATTTCCATTACTTCAATAAAAATGTCTTGGTATGATATGCAATTAGGAATAAGAAATATAACAATTTTAAATAAAAATCATCATTTGTCTATCTTTTAATCGTGCCCCTTAACTTAACATAATAATTAAAAATTAATAAATATTTTAAATATATAATTATACATATATCTACAAAAAAAACAAAAAAAAATTTGGTGCCTCTACAATGATAAGACCTTGTGCGGTTGCTCAACTCGCGCACCCACAAAGCCGCATTTGTTCATATAATATTAAAAGTTACTTTTTTATTCAGTAAAAAATTAATTTTAACTGCACATTAACAATTATAACTATACATTTTCTAGAACTTTATACTATTCATCTTTAAAAAGTTACTATTACTACTCACATAAACTCCCACTATTCATTCTTAAGGTGCCCTTTTCATATACTTTCAATATCTTCATAGACACGTTCTCTTTCCTTTTGTGACTTAGCATCGAAGAGCAATAAGGCCATCTTTAGAAGTTTTTCTTCTTCTCAACTCCCACTTCCATTATCTATTTTGCATGTGCGCTCACATGAGGTATTAACACCAAAATCGACAAGAAATGGTAAAGAAAACTATAAGTACAAACCAAAATAGAGTGCTTTTGAGCCCCATTTTTGTAAATAATAAGTTTTGTAATAGTAATTTTTTAAAGAATTATGACTAGAAAGTAGTGAAAATTTTAAATTTATGTGCAAAATTATTTTATTAAAAAAATGTCCGGTTAAAAAATGAGAGTCAAAACATGGGCTAAATATTGAGGGAGTGAAGAGTGCAAATATAAAGGTTGGGGACCAAATGCTAGGAGGTCGCTAAAGGTTGAGGACGGAAAGTATAATTTGACCCTTTACTTGAAAGGACACAAATGTCATTTCAATATTATCTCCCAACATGGACCAAAGCCATCCTGTTTTTATGATTATCCCTTCAGTTCCTCGTTCTTCTCTCAACCCACCGCCAATGGCCTCCTCTTTACGCTCAAATCTTAATTTCGTACCCACAACCCAATCCACGGTGACGGCCGGAGGCGGCGCCAGACCTCACCGCTTCTCCATCATACTGTGTGGCCCACGAGGCAACCGTGGGCCACTCCTCAAAGGTCGGATCCTAAGCACCGAAGCAATCCAAGCCATCCATGCCCTCAAACGTGCCCACAGAACTGATCCGACAAATCTCCCCACCCACATCCTCTCCCGCCTCATTAAATCCGACCTCATCGCCGCCTTCAAGGAGCTCCTGCGCCAAGACCACTGCATTCTCGCCCTCAAACTGTTCTCAACCATCCGATCAGAATACGTGGTCGATTTGAGCTATTACGCCGACCTGGTTATCGCATTAACCAGGAAAGGATTCAGAGATGAAATTGAAGCCCTAATTCTTGATATGGAAAAGGATGGAAGGATTCAGTGTGATGATAGTAAGGGATTATCGAGGCTGATTAAGGCTTTGATTGATACCGAGAGGAAAGAATCGACGGTCAGGATTTATGAGATGATGAGGAGGAGTGGGTGGGGTTCCAACGTTACAGTGGACGAGTATTTGGGCAAAGTGCTGAGCAGAGGGTTGAGGAGATTTGAAGAGGAGAAAATGGCCAATGAGATTGATGAGGACTTGAGGAGGTTTCGTTGGGGTATTTGGGAGAAACCAAGGGTTTAGAGGTTTTTTTTATTTAATACTGTAATGCTTAATGTGTCGTAGGATGATTGTTATATTTTTGTAATTTAATTCGTTAGAACGTTAATATATTTTAGAAAATTTAAATATATGATGATGTAGACTTAGCATGAACAATTATAAATATACATTAAGGTATAAATGATCAAGATAAAGGATATAATATTCATGATTTAATTAAACTCAAGAGAATGATTACATAATAATAATACAAAAATAATAATTACATCAAGGAAAAGCACGATAAGAAAGACTATAAAATTCACATTCACTAGAAAAAGACAAAAAAAAGTTCCTATTATTCAAACAATCCATTTCCTAGCATCCAATTTCTATTTAAAAATAATAATAATAAGTTACATATCTAGATGCCAACGAAACACCATTATGTTTAAATTAAACAGAAAATCATACGATACAACATAAAATACTTCAGCACATATGCTTCTTTGTTGTAAAGTACATGTAAGAATGACACATAAATTTAATCTGACATAATCCAACAATAAGTTTTCTATAAGATATGGAATCAAATAGAAAAAAGAGTTTGAACAACTATATAAATGAAAATTATGCCTCTGTTTGGTAGGCATTTTTGTGGACATAATGCATTTTTTTGTTGTTGTTGTTGTAATGGGGAATAAGTAGTTGAAAATGTATGAAAAGTTATTGATATGATGAAAAATATTATTTTATTAAAAAATGTATGGTTGAAAATAAGTAGAAGAATGAGAATGAAAAATATAATGTGGCTCAAACAAGGGTTATATAATGTACAACACCATCACCTTCCTCGGCATAGAATTATATCATCCATCGTGTGGAAATTATGTAAAAAAATATATAGGTGAGCTGTGACTATGAAGAAAGTTATACCAGCAAGAACTTGCTAATCAATTGCATGAATAGGGTCAAACTCGATGAGCTCTGCAAAGTCAAATTGAGTTATCAAAGAGATCGCCTATCAATAAAGAGATAAAATTACTTTAAAGTGATAGAAGTTGACAGTAGAAATCATTATAAAAAAAAATAAAAAAATTACCGTAAGAAAAAATATATTACAAAGGATTACGGAACAGTAACTAATCAATTCCCCCAAATTCGATAGCAATGCATCTTTCATATTCAAAAGTAACTTGAGCAAGTTTTTTCTGTAGAATTTTATGAAAAAAGAATAAAAAACTAATAAAAGTTCTTTTAAAGTATCTCAATCCTATGTTTTTTTTTTTTTTTTTTTGGGCAATAGAAGAAAAAAGCGAAGAACTGATATGAAATGCTTCTGATACCTTGGGGAAATTCATATGAAATGAAGCTATTATGGAAAAATTTACGCAAGAGGTTTTCAGCTAAGATGTCGAGATATATTTTAATGCTTTTAATTGACGACTTATTAAGTAAAATGTGATAGTATAGTTCTATTGATACATGTCCAAATTGTACTATACATGGTTGATTCATAGAATTAGATAATATAATTTATATATTTTTTGCATCAAGTGGTCTAATTTAAAAAAACTCAAGTAATAATATATGCAGTTAAAATTATTGTTTAAGTTTGTCTCAAATATAAGAAACTCATGATATTTCACAAACATGTTCATGTGGATACACATAATGTGAATTACAATAGAAAAATATACAAGACAAATGACATGTATACATGTTGACAATACATCCTCATCACATAAAAGAAATGATTTGCAGTTGCAATTGATTATGTGAAGAATCATATTCACAAAAAGTTTCTCTCTTGTATCACTCACATTTGCATTCTACAAATATATGTGTAGTTGGAACAATTTAATTAGCAAAAAAAATATAATAATAAGATAAATAAGTTTTTTTTTGTAGAAGACAAAAAACAAAGCAATTGAATAACCAAGTGGAAGTACACATAAAACTATATATATTATTCTTAATATTTTTGCTCGAAGCAAGATCATACCTATGCACACTCAACATTATATTTTTCATTATTCACGCGGAACCACGTGCTCTTAAAGTGTGTGTTGGACTTGCTTCTAAATTATAAAGTTTACTGGAGGGAATATGATTGACTTCGCTTTGATACATATTGCAAGTACTTTAAATGTCTGTGTTCAGAGATCGAAAGATAAACAGATTTTTTATTAGCATAATGAACTATCAAAAGACTAAGAAATGCAATATAAACAATTACAATAATAATAATAATATGCAAGAGAGCAAAATATGAACTTCATTAATACCATACTATTTTGTCAACTTCAATGTAAGTAAAACTCTTCAAATGATTAATTGCAAATGCGAATATTTTTTGAAAATTAGTATCCAAATAATTCAAGTCCACACATTTTTGCATCAAGCAGAATGCTGAATGCCTCTTAGAACTGACCTAAGACATAAAATTCATAATGAACGAAACTTCTAAATAAATGGCAAAGCACATTCATGCCTATTTTTCCATCGTTCTCGTCCATAGGATTTGATGGAACAACATGACTATATTTCGAAAATGGAAAATGAAGAAAATTTGCTTACTAGGTCATACTTAAACATATCTCCAAACCTTTGATCTATATTTTGTTTTTATATCATTGGCTTTTCTCAGAAGAGAGAAACAAAATGAGTTTTCTATGTAAAAGAGTGGTATGAAATGCCTGTAAATAAATTTGAAATTTAGAATTATAAATTGAGAAAAAATAGTTTATTGTAATAAATGTTAGTTAAGGAATCACCCCTTAATGTGAAATCATGTTGGAGTATAGAGTTTGAGCATCTTCCAAAGTAATCATCACTAAATTTAGAGAGAAGTCTCCCGAAAGCTTGATATAGGACTCTTACGTTACTTCTATAGTTGAATGGTCAAATATCGAAACATCCAAAGTAGAATTTTCGTTGTATTTAAAGACGATAACATAACCACCTTGTAAGTTATGGTGGTCAAAGAATTTTGACCATCCACCAATAAGATATATGTTATCATCAACTCTTTCCAATTGTATGTTACAAATAATTCCATCGTAGCCAATTAAACGTACTGTAGCACTAAGGTCATGTCCTGAGAGACGTACAAAAGATTTAGGAAACGACTATATGAAAAAATATAAGTCCCATAAAAAAATATTTTTTTACTTTATATATAGTTTTATTAATTATGAATAACTGTTAACAAAGATATCATTTTAAAACTCACCAAACAAACATTATGGCTCAAATAGGGTGTGATAACTTGAAAGAAATGATGTGGTGGATCACTTCTATTCGACATAATATTTATACTACGAAGACAACAAATAAGTATATACATTAAACTTTTAGCAACAAAAGAAAGTCAATTCATCTCAACAAGAATTATTATCCAAAAATCTATAATTCGATTTTCAAGTTATGTAGTCTCAAGTAATCAAATTCACATAGATTTACTGATATGGAGGACTTGAAATTACCCCTTCAAACAAGGAAATACACGTTAGATACTAAAAAAAAATTATATTTGTATTTGAAAACATAAATAACCGAGAATGAGGATAGGATTTAAATACATACATATTAATATAGAGGATGTTAAGTAGTATGATCACCAGTAACTGTTGGGAACCTACTTAATCATGCGCAGCGGAAGTAAAGCAAATTTCGATTCCCAAACAGGATCTGCTTTATGTTTAGATAGAAACTGTGATAGAAATAATATCTTTGATGAATTCTGCAAACTCTTTTGCTGATTTACGAACTCCAATGATCACGATCTACAATCCAAGCTGTCCAATTGTCCAGCCTCCAATGATGATCCACACAGAGAATAAGAATGACGGCTAGGGTTTTCTTTTCTCGTGCTAGCAAGAATAATGAATAATCCTCTACAGTTTTTCAAACTCTAACAACCTATTAATACAAGTCCAAACGGGCTGGCCCATCTCTTAACTTAACCCGGTCCAACATTTAATTAATCAAATTAATTAAATCCGGTCCATGAATTAATTAATCCAATTAATTAATTTGGGTCTATTAATAAGCAACCCAATTAATTAATTATCCAACATTTGTCAATTAATTAATTGGTAAATCTCATTCTTCTGATTCTCTTTTGTGTGTGACCCATTAGGTTCCCGATCACTATGTCTAACGACGTGAATTATTATTTTGATCTAATCAAAATTGATAAATTAAAATACCCCTTTTAATTTATCATCAATTCACATTCGTCGTCCCAGATTGACATCTAGCAATGTGTCAGGGCAATACATGTGATGGGAAATGTCACGTGGCATGACAAAACCAAACTTGTTCATTTACCGTGAAACTATAATCCTTTCGTCAATATGATCCGATCAATTACGAGATATGGACGTGTGTCAATCTCAATTATCGATCATATCTTTTATCCTACTGTTAAGTCAATGTAAGTCGAAAACTCATTTTCGACTTATGAGTTCACCTTGGCCAATGATTTCATTATCAATTTAACTAGATGAAATGTAGATCATAATCTCTTACTATCTAAGAGTGACGAATCCTATCTATTGATCATTCACAACCTTCATATGATTCTTGACATACCCGAACGATGCCGTATTAGCGACCCCTTGACAGAGCAACATCCGACATCACCAAAGCATGACTGTCCTCACATAAGGCACTATGATGACCTCAAGTCAAAGGACCAATTCCACTACCGAACGTTAGAGATTAACCACTGACACTCAGATAGTTTTCCATGTGGAATCTCTCAGCGGGTCTCCAATGTTTTGTTCTATAACAAAACATTCACGTGTTCATTCAAGTGTCTCCACACTTTAGCTTGTAAGATCAACTACTTACTTCATAAGTAAGAAATGACACACGTGATGGTCTATCCATAATAACGATATCCGTATTTCGTTATTACATACGACCACGGACGATTTAAGATTCAGTCATATGTAATTTGTATCTCACAATCACAACTCTTTGTGATTAACAAATCACCAAAACTTGAATCTACGGATTCTATTATTTAATTAATTAGAATATTAATTCAATAATAAATCTTGCCATAAATATGAATCGGTTATATATATACATTAAAAGTGCTTATGTCCAAAGTTGATTGGACATAGGGCATAACACTTACAAACTCCCACTTGCACTAGATCCAATCCCTTATGTATCTTATACCATAAGAGTCTACATGACAATCATGTTTATACTGCGACAACTCTTTGTCAATGGATCTGCAATTTAATAACTCGTGGGAATTCGTTCTTTCTTTACGTCATTTCATTGTATTATCTTTCCAATGAGATAATACTGCCTTAACACATGTTTGGATCAGTGATGAGACCTTAGTTCCCTCGTTTGCACGATGGCTCCACTATTATCACAATACAGAAGCATGTGATCAACAATGTTAGGAACTACTCCAAGTTCATTAATGAACACTTTGACCCAGACAACAACTTTTGTTGCTTTCTAAAGCAGTGATGTATAAGGCTTCTATTATTGAATCAACGATGATTTTCGATTTGGAACCTTTTCAACACATCGCTTAAGAGTAAACCAATATCCTAATTGAAATATGCTATCATTCTAGTCCGACTAGAAGTTAGCATCAATGTATCCATGAACTCCCAGTTCATTTTCTCCATATAAAATCTTCTTAAGATTTTATCTATATAGATCTGGATGAGTTAAGCAATATTATAAATCTATCTCTATAGATCAAGCTATTTCTCACATATCTATTATGAAGAAATTATTTAACAACCATAATTTCAACAATTGAAATATAAAGACGTTGTTTCCTGTTAATGTCTCATACATATAATATTAGGAATACGACATTGCTCCCACTATCTTCTTTTAAACACACAATTCATTTTTGATAAAATCAAACATTTTGACTTTTATATCAAATCGAATATTTCAGCTCCAAAAGGCTTATTTTAATCCATATTGAACTTTTCTTGTAAACTCATTTACAACCTATGGGTTCTAATCCATTAGGCGGGTTGACCAAGGTCCAAAACTTGGTAACATTAAGTTCATATCGGATATCATAGCCTTATGCCATGTCAGCGAGTCAACACTTGACTTTGTTTATGCATAATTAGTAGGTTCATCATCCTCGATTAGTAATGCTAGATTAATAATCATGGATTCTTACCTTCCAGAAGGTCGAATGATCCTACAAGATTTACATGGAGCTGTCGTGTCCTCAGGAGTCTCCACTTCCTGATCAAGAGTATGTCCCTCAACACTTTGGGATCAGACTCATGGTTATCTACTTGGTTAACTATATCTGTGAATCTTTGAACTCTTTCAAGATTTACTCTACTCCCACTGTCCTCTCCTAGAACAAACATTTTCTCTAGGAGTATGACATGTCTTGAGATGAACTCCTTCTTCTCAATGAGATTATAGAATTGATATCCAATTGTCTCTTGAATATCCCACAAATATATATTTATCGAATTTAGTTTCAAACTTATCCGATTCAGTGCGATTCACATAAGCGTCACAGCCTCAATCTTTCATATGAGAAAAATGGGGCATTTTGTCTTTCCATAACTCGTATGAAGTTTTGTTAACGGATTTAGATGGGATACGATTGGTGCGTGGCACGTGGCAATCAGTGCATAACCTCAAAACGATTTTGAAGTATTTGCATGGCTTGTCCTTATTGCACTATATCTAATAGTGCATGATTCCTCATTGCAAATACACTATTATGTTGCAATGCATGTAGAGGAATCCACTGCGATAGAATCACATTCTCTTTTAGATAATCTAAAATTCTACATTTTAGATATTCTCCACATCGATCAAATTTTAGTGTGAGAATTTATTTACCTATTTGTTTCTCAATTTCTAGTTTGAATCTCTTGAACATTTCAAAAGTTTCATACTTGAATTTCATCAAATATACATGACCATTTCTGAAATAGCCGTCTAGTAAATATGATGAGATAAGAGAAACTTTATCTAGCATTGATTGGTATATGTCCATATACATCACTATGTATTAGACTCAGTAATTATGCAGATATTTCTCATTTTCAAGTAAAAGGAGATATGGTCATTATGCCTAACAGACATATTTTGCATTTGTCAAATAATTCAAAATCATTTGACCCAGATGTACATCTCCATGTAAATTTGGAATTACATGACCAAATCTGCAATGCCAGATATATGTGTTATTCAGATTATCATTTTTATGCCTTTCGGTATCTATACTCATTATAGAATACTCAATGTTTAGAATATAAATGTCATTTTGTAATTTACCATGATCATTAAGATCTTATCAAGATAAAAGGAACAACAATTGTCCTTAACATTAAAATAATTCATGTCCAAACATGAAATTTATTTAATGCTCTTAGTAATGGTAAGAACAAAACAACAATTTTCTAATTCTAATATTAAATCTAAAGGCAAAGGTAAGAAGTAGCTCATATAGGCAATGCAGCAACATTTGCTCATATTCAACGTACATGTCAACTTCTTCCCTTTTTACAGTGATCTACTTATGTTTATTTTCTACATATTTATACAAATATGATATCCATATCTAGTATCAAATACCCACGAAACTAATGAAGTAGATATAAGCCTTACAATTTCTTTTCGAATGACCTATCATTCCAAAATGATAATAATGGTCATTAGATTTGGTATTGTCCTTATTTGCTTTAACTGTCTTAGTCATCTTGATTGTTTTCCCAAAACATCCTTTAGACTTCCCTACAGAAATCTATGACTAAGATTTGCCCACTACAAACATAGATATTGGGCAAAACAGTCTTAAGCACGTTCAGCAACTCAATAAGTGTGCATTCGTATTTATTCATGTTAAATTCATAATTAGTCACGAATAACCTACTAGCAAAGATTGTAGAACAAAGTCATACTCAGTTCATTGTTCATGATTGAACTCAATTGAGACAACTTCTCAAAGTAGTCAACGTCTTCAGCACATCAGAACTGGCCGGAGACTCTTTTGCCATTATACACTGGTATAGTTGCTAGGAAATCTCATATCTTTCCATACATGATTATTTATCATTCAACACCTTGAGATGAAAATCATGTGTTAGCATCTATACTCTTATGTTGCTTTTGTAACTCAGGTGACATAGTCGCAAACATCACACATGTTGCAGTACTATCGTCATCACTGTGTTTATTATAGCAGTCACCTATTCCTTTATCGAGTCATCAACTAGTGTCTCTGGAAAGGGCTACTCAAGGACATAATCAATTATTATGCATGAGAACAATTCTCAGATTGCGGTGCCAATCAAGAAAATTTGGTTTGGTTGTTGGCATACAGTATGCCGCTCAAATATATATGGTTACTCAAGATTCAATAAATGTAAACGACGAAAAGTAAAAGAATAATATATAAAATGCATCAATTAATTTAATATGGTCTTTTATTAAATTAATTTCGCTCCCACTGTTTAACTCAAATTTATGACCCTCTCACATAAATTTATGGAATTCATACTTGATTCTCAGTGGGCTGGGATCCCATTTATTATATTAAAACCTTGAGTGTACTCAACAAATCTTAATAAAACATTTGGGTAGATACTATTATCAATTGTATCTCCATACAACTCCCAAATCATTAAGCTGACAACTCTTTGTCTTCACACATCTTATGTGTTAGCTTAACATGCCTCCAAAATTCATCTCCTTGAGTGTACTCAACAAAAGATAAATTTTAGTTAAGTCAAATCCATCATTCAGAAATATCTAATATTTCATAGTGTCGAACATATCCCCAATAGACCAGCCTTGAGTGTACTCAACAAGCTGAGATCGATTTCGGACTCTCGTTTTTCACTATAATGATGGAAGGCTAATATAAATATGACTTAATATTTTAACATGCCTCTAAAATTCATCTCCTTGAGTGTACTCAACAAAAGATCCTTGAGTGTACTCAACAAAAGATAAATTTTAGTTAAGTCAAACCCATCATTCTGAAATATCTAATATTTCATAGTGCCAAACATATCCATAATAGACCAGCCTTGAGTGTACTCAACAAGTTGAGATCGATTTAGGATTCTAGTTTTTCACTATAATGATGGAAGGCGAATAAGAAAATGACTTAATATTTTCAACGAGGGGTTTTGCATGCAAAGGTCTCATCGTAATAATTATATATATTTTATTATACATCTAGCATGCAAATAAACATACATATAATAGTGTGGACGATTATGGACTTATACTATCTAGTCCTCTCGAGCCATAAGGAAGACTAGTTGGTCAGTTCCTAGGGGGTATAACATTGATTCATACAATGCTCCATCTCTATGGTCTCCTCCTCTTCTTGTATCTTCAACTAGTCCAGCTGCAACTTGTATCCTATACTAATTGGCACGCAGGCCTAAACAATATTGGACGCGCAGGCCCATAACAATTGTAATAATAACGGACACGCAGGTCCAAAATTAATTTAAGAGCTCGTAGGCCCCATAAAACAACAAGAATTAAATAAACCATTCAACACATCCATATGGTCGAGTCCATAATCATCCACTAATTAAACATTCATCACATAAATGCCTTCCTATATAATATCTAATATTATATGCATATATGTCTCAAGAATCTAGCAATAATGTTCGTCTAAACTTATTTGATTAAATGGATCGAAAATAATTAATTAATCAAATTAACTAATTAAATAAATTAGCGGGTCTTATTTAATTAAAATCAAAATCTAAAATCTAATTAAATATTAAATTAGAGTCCAACTCTAATTATTTAAAAATCGAATAGGGCGGGACAATATAATTAAAATCAATATTTTAATTAAATGTAAAATTAGAGTCCAACTCCAATTACAATTGAATTAACATTTTAATTTATGATAAAACTCCTAAACAAAATAAAATTCAATTAAGGGCCAAAATTTAATATTTAAGTTAAAACCAATTTTAACAAAAATATATAAAAAAAAAACATCAATTTTTTAAATAAGATTTCAAATGGGTCATAGTTGAGTTTTATAGGTCAAACCATTTGAAAATAAAATTTAAAACCAATTTTAAATTTAAAGTTAAAATCATACTGAAAATTGCAATTTGACCCATCATTCAGAATTAAAACCAAACCCTTCCATTATCTTATTTACATGACAGGTCCTTCACCGAAATTTGCAAACAGGCCCTTTCTTTAAAATTGCAAGCAGGGGCCTGCAATTTCCTAAATTGCAGAGCAAGCCCCCGCCTCCACCCTTTTCGAAAAACCCTAAAATTTTTCCCTCAAATTTTGGCGCCGGCTGACTGGAAAACGGTGGTGCGAAGCCGGCGCACCACCGCACACTGCTGCAGCGCACGGCGCTGCTTCAGCGACTAGCAGCAGCGCCGTGCGCTGCTGTGTATTCCAGCAGCGGCGCTCGCTGCTGAGCGCCGCTCGCTGCTGCACGTTTGCAGCAGCGACTCTCGCTGCTGCTTCCGGGTAGTGGCGGCGCTGCCTGGAGCAGCCGGTTCCTGCCGCCACTGCCCGGTGCCTTCCCCGCCACGGCCGGCGGCCTCGCCGCCATAGGCCGGAATTTCAGATCCAAAAATATATAAAAAAAAAAAATTTCTTTTACAGAATATAATTTTGTAGACGAGAACCATTTTTCCATTATTGCTAGACTCAAGAATAACATAAATAATCAACTTTTGATTTTTGCAAACTACAAAACAGCTTTTAACAAACACAAAGGAGGCCCTGATACCACTGTTGGGAACCTACTTAATCATGCGCAGCGGAAGTAAAGCAAGTTTCGATTCCCAAACAAGGATCTACATTGTGTTTAGATAGAAACTGTGTTTAGAATAATACCTTGATGAATTCTGCAAACTCTTTTGCTGATTCACGAACTCCAATGATCACGATCTACAATCCAAGCTGTCCAATTGTCCAGCCTCCAATGGTGATCCACACAGAGAATAAGAATGACGGCTAGGGTTTTCTTTTCTCGTGCTAGCAAGAATAATGAATATTCCATCATATTTTTCAAACCCTAGCAGCCTATTAATATAAGTCCAAACGGGCTGGCCCATCTCTTAACTTAACCCGGTCCAACATTTAATTAATCAAATTAATTAAATCCGATCCATGAATTAATTAATCCAATTAATTAATTCGGGCATATTAATAAGCAACCCAATTAATTAATTATCCAACACTTGTCAATTAATTAATTGGTAAATCTCATTCTTCTGGTTCTCTTTTGTGTGTGACCCATTAGGTTCCCGATCACGATGCCTAACGACGTGAATTATTATTTTGATTTAATCAAAATTGATAAATTAAAATACCCATTTTAATTTATCATCAATTTACATTCGTTGTCCTAGATTGACATCTAGCAATGTGTCAGGGCAATACATGTGACGGGAAATGTCACGTGGCATGACAAAACCAAACTTGTTCGTTTACCGTGAAAACTATAATCCTCTTCGTCAATATGATCCGATCAATTACGAGATATGGACGTGTTGTCAATCTCAATTATCGATCATATCTTTTATCCTACTGTTAAGTCAATGTAAGTCGAAAACTCTTTTTCGACTTATGAGTTCACTTTGGCCAAGGATTTCATTATCAACTTAACTTGATGAAATGTAGATCATAATCTCTTACTATCTAAGAGTGACGAATCCTCTATTGATCATTCACAACCTTCATATGATTTTTGACATACCCGAACGATGTCGTATTAGCGACCCTTGACAGAGTAACATCCGACATCACCAAAGCATGACTGTCCTCACATAAGGCACTATGATGACCTCAAGTCAAAAGACCAATTCCACTACCGAACGTTAGAGATTAACCACTGACACTCAGATAGTTTTTCCATGTGGAATCTCTCGGCGGGTCTCCAATGTTTTGTTCTATAACAAAACATTCACGTGTTCATTCAAGTGTCTCCACACTTTAGCTTGTAAGATCAACTACTTACTTCATAAGTAAGAAATGACACACGTGATGGTCTATCCATAATAACGATATCCGTATCTCGTTATTACATACGACCACGGACAATTTAAGAATCAGTCATATGTAATTTGTATCTCACAATTACAACTCCTTGTGATTAACAAATCACCAAAACTTGAATATACAGATTCTATTATTTAATTAATTAGAATGTTAATTCAATAATAAATCTTGCCATAAATATGCATCGGTTATATATACATTAAAAGTGCTTATGTCCAAAGTTGATTGGACCTAGGGCATAACACTTACAAGGAAATCTTATTTCACTTTGGTTATTTAATATTTACTCAATCCAAATTCATTCAATCCCCTTTTCACGTGTATTAACAACCTAATTAATCAATTTTACTTAGAAATATCTCTCGAATAAAATTTACCGTATTCACATACTCGGATCTATCACATTTCTATGTAAATTCACACATATGTAAAATTATTCAAGTGTAGCAATTCAATCATAATTGCATAAGCTATGAAAGTATCTCTCGATCTCTTATCAAAATTTATGTTACATATTGTACGAAATTGACAAATATATCTCCCTCCGAGCTCAATATTGTCCTTAAACCTACCATGATCAAACAATTAAATGCCAATTATACACACAATAAGCAATTAACACACAATCAAAGTTTGCATAAAGTCAATTGAATCAAATAATCAACGATTTCATAAAATTTAAACGAGTTAATGAAACACGGAATAAATAACGATTTCACAAATTTCACGTGTGGTATATTCTACTTTTGAGTATGTTAAACATTCTTAATTCCACTGAAACTACTTGAATCAAGTCATTTATTTCAACTTTTAAAAACTCTTTTCCTAAACAATACCAAATCTTGAGTATATCAAACCATTCTCTCATCACTCACATTGCTTTCTTGATTTTTTTTTTTAAAATTTCTTTTCCCTGAATGTGAACTAAATAAGTGATTTTAGGCTTATTTTAGTGATCAATTTAGCTATTCTCCAACTTTCATTCTATGACCAAACTCAGTCACGAAGTAGTGCAGCTTGTGTTTCATGGATCTGCTTTTACCATATTTGCTCACTAAAACAAGAAACATACATACCTTTTTCTCCACACATGTAGGTAGCTATTTCGCTCAAACATTATATTTCAACGTCAGGCTGCTTCTTCCTGCTATTTCTTCTCTCCAGTCTATGGTAGGTAGCAGAGCTCTACATTGATGTTTAATTTGCATGGTAGGTAGGTAGCAGACTAAAGAAAACCTAAATTTATCACCTCCAAACTTAATTTCTACATTATCTTCGATATAAGTATAGAAATTAAATAAAAAGAATAAATTTTAAGCTCGTTGGATACGATGGAATTAACTTGCTGATTTAAGGATCTCTCGCTCTTTATGTCAATTTTTCCTACAATAATGATTATAAATAACATTAGTAACAATTAATAAACAATCATAACCAAGATCAAAGCATAATTCAAATATGAGAAGGAAGGGGAGAATGTTGTAGATTCAAAGTTAAAACTTAAATATTTTTGGGGTTGCAGGAGTCGAACCCTGACCCGTGAAGTATTCAACTTCTTTTTTAAACCTAGAGAAACACGCATAATTATCTAATGCAGTCCTATAATCTAGATGACATGTATTTCCTAAAATTAAATAGTTACAGGTCACAAGAATGTGTTACTTCTCATTAAGTTCTTAATTTATAGTCTAGAGTTCGACTTTAATCAAGTATTGATCATTATAGATCGAGAGGGGAAGTATCGACCTTGCACTCCTCGTAATTTCCAACCCTACAGCCTTCCTTTGCTCTCCAATATTTAATTCCCAATTTTCATCTCTATCAAGAGGTCCACCAAATTCTGGTTTTCTATTCCGACTGCTTTGTTGAACAAGTGGATCATCTTTATCAACACAATTGTACTCCTCAAAATCTGATGGTTGCTTGGATGGGTGTAAATTCCAAACTTTTTGCTCATCCTCCATTCTTAGATTAGCTCAAATTTCTCCATATCAGTCAAGGTTTAACCAATTGCTAAGAAAGGCTGACCTAATATTATTGAATTATCTTGGTCTTCTTCTATATCAAGAATAATGAAGTCCGTCGAAATATTAATTTTTTCAGGTTTGGTTAGTACATCCTCAACATTGTCTCTTAGATGTTCATACTTCTATTGGCCAACTGTAGTGATAATGTTATCTCTTTCATTTCTTCGACTCCCAACTCTATGTATACAAATAAATGCATTAAATTAATACTAGCAATTGTATTTGAAAGTTATTAGGTCGACCCTAAAATCACTTAGAGAGGGGTGAATAGATATATAATGTGGAATTAAAAATTATTGTTAATTAATATTGCAACAAATCACAATAATTAATTAATCTAGATCCAACTTGTGGTTGATTGATCTTAAGAATTAAAAGGTTAATCTTAATGTCTGGATGTGCTCTTGATCTTGAATTGATGTTAAGAAGATGTAAAATAATTATCAACCTCTTACCAAAAATGTATTGGCATTTGATACTTATAATAAGAGGTATTTAGGTAATGTAGGACAGATAGAACTCTTGAAAATCGTAAATTAGAGTTTCAAATATAAAACCGTCACTCAAGTGCTAGCGATAGGTGAGCGAGAAGTGTGTCGCTCGAGCGATGGACGAGCGATAATAATTCTTTTTTTTTTTTGCTCGAGTATCAGCTAGACGACAGACTATCATAAATCCAGAGACTCTTTCTCCTTGTTTCTTAACCGAACTCAAAGAATCCTAATTCATCTATACAACCCTCCGAAAGACACCTTAACTTTTACAACTTTCTTATAACAATCATATTATTTTATAATAATCATTTTGTTTAAAGAATTGCCAATACAAAAAATCCTAACAATATCTCACTTTGGCATTTTGTGACAAAACTATACAATACAAGTCAAGGATGTAAAAACAAACTAATGTACCCAAACTCAAATTGAATGTCTGTCTCTTGCATTTTTTGAAACCCGTTTCTTGAAATCAACAACTCAAATACCAAGTGTAAAAGTACATGATATAGGAAATATAACAATTGAAATAGACTATCATAACTATGCGAAGTAATACTAATTTTAATCAAAACACCAACTGAAACATTAATATCACAAAACATCAAAATTCAAAAAAGCTAAGCATGAAATAATATCACGAAATAATACCATCTTTCTCTTACTGCAAACTCTCCCAAAATTAAAATTAAAATTAAAATGCATAAAATTAAATTACTGAAATTAAAATGTCATCATCTCTCCCCATTTTTATCACAAATGATGAAAGGAACTATGTCAACAATATATAATAACTCAAAGATGCAGTTGATAGCATCCACAAGCATAATCAATGATTAGTAAACTTTCCCACATACTAAGTTCAAGTCTAAATGGAGTAAATCGTATAAGTGACTCATGTGTGTAAAGTACCATTAATTTCTTGTGATCAAGACTTCAAATCTTAAACTTGTAAGAAAGAACATGTTAAACATCACTATTAAATACGTCTATTCCCTTACTAATGAAAGTCAAACCAATAATGCCCTTATAAATAAAGCTCATTCTTCATGTATATATATTCCCATAACTTTGAGCATATATACATTTTCACACAATTAATTTTTTTCTTTTTAAGCTCATCATTTTCACTTCAATTTTTTTTTTTAAATCATATGTGTAGACTCTTATCCTTGAAGCGACTAAGTTGACCCCTATAACAAGTTTTATCCATACTTGATTCCCAGTGGGTTGGGATACCATTTATTATATTAAAACCTGGAGTGTACTCAACAAATCTTAATAAAACATTTGGGGTAGATATATTATTCAAGTTGTATCTCCATACAACTCCAGATCATTAAGCTGAC
Source organism: Fraxinus excelsior (assembly GCA_019097785.1). NCBI lineage: Eukaryota > Viridiplantae > Streptophyta > Magnoliopsida > Lamiales > Oleaceae > Fraxinus > Fraxinus excelsior. The sequence goes on along the minus strand of CM032628.1, from coordinate 31,058,405 downwards.
AACTCTTGTCTTCACACATCTTATATGTTAGCTTATCGATAGCAATGCATCTTTCATATTCAAAAGTAACTTGAGCAAGTTTTTTCTGTAGAATTTTATGAAAAAAGAATAAAAAACTAATAAAAGTTCTTTTAAAGTATCTCAATCCTATGTTTTTTTTTGGCAATAGAAGAAAAAAGCGAAGAACTGATATGAAATGCTTCTGATACCTTGGGGAAATTCATATGAAATGAAGCTATTATGGAAAAATTTACGCAAGAGGTTTTCAGCTAAGATGTCGAGATATATTTTAATGCTTTTAATTGACGACTTATTAAGTAAAATGTGATAGTATAGTTCTATTGATACATGTCCAAATTGTACGATAAATGGTTGATTCATAGAATTAGATAATATAATTTATATATTTTTTGCATCATGTGGTCTAATTTAAAAAAACTCAAGTAATAATATATGCAGTTAAAATTATTGTTGAAGTTTGTCTCAAATATAAGAAACTCATGATATTTCACAAACATGTTCATGTGAATACACATAATGTGAATTACAATAGAAAAATATACAAGACAAATGACATGTATACATGTTGACAATACATCCTCATCACATAAAAGAAATGATTTGCAGTTGCAATTGATTATGTGAAGAATCATATTCACAAAAAGTTTCTCTCTTGTATCACTCACATTTGCATTCTACAAATATATGTGTAGTTGGAACAATTTAATTAGCAAAAAAAATATAATAATAAGATAAATAAGTTTTTTTTTGTAGAAGACAAAAAACAAAGCAATTGAATAACCAAGTGGAAGTACACATAAAACTATATATATATATATTATTCTTAATATTTTTGCCTGAAGCAAGATCATACCAATGCACACTCAACATTATAATTTTCATTATTCACACGGAACCACGTGCTCTTAAAGTGTGTGTTGGACTTGCTTCTAAATTATAAAGTTTACTGGAGGGAATATGATTGACTTCGCTTTGATACATATTGCAAGTACTTTAAATGTCTGTGTTCAGAGATCGAAAGATAAACAGATTTTTTATTAGCATAATGAACTATCAAAAGACTAAGAAATGCAATATAAACAATTACAATAATAATAATAATATGCAAGAGAGCAAAATATGAACTTCATTAATACCATACTATTTTGTCAACTTCAATGTAAGTAAAACTCTTCAAATGATTAATTGCAAATGCGAATATTTTTTGAAAATTAGTATCCAAATAATTCAAGTCCACACATTTTTGCATCAAGCAGAATGCTGAATGCCTCTTAGAACTGACCTAAGACATAAAATTCATAATGAACGAAACTTCTAAATAAATGGCAAAGCACATTCATGCCTATTTTTCCATCGTTCTCGTCCATAGGATTTGATGGAACAACATGACTATATTTCGAAAATGGAAAATGAAGAAAATTCGCTTACTAGGTCTCACTTAAACATATCTCCAAACCTTTGATCTATATTTTTTTCTTATATCATTGGCTTTTCTCAAAAGAGAGAAACAAAATGAGTTTTCTACGTAAAAGAGTGGTATGAAATGTCTGTAAATAAATTTGAAATTTAGAATTATAAATTGAGAAAAAATAGTTTATTGTAATAAATGTTAGTTAAGGAATCACCCCTTAATGTGAAATCATGTTGGAGTATAGAGTTTGAGCATCTTCCAAAGTAATCATCACTAAATTTAGAGAGAAGTCTCCCGAAAGCATGATATAGGACTCTTACGTTACTTCTATAGTTGAATGGTCAAATATCGAAACATCCAAAGTAGAATTTTCGTTGTATTTAAAGACGATAACATAACCACCTTGTAAGTTATGGTGGTCAAAGAATTTTGACCATCCACCAGTAAGATATATGTTATCATCAACTCTTTCCAATTGTATGTTACAAATAATTCCATCGTAGCCAATTAAACGTACTGTAGCACTAAGGTCATGTCCTGAGAGACGTACAAAAGATTTAGGAAACGACTATATAAAAAAATATAAGTCCCATAAACAAATATTTTTTTACTTTATATATAGTTTTATTAATTATGAATAACTGTTAACAAAGATATCATTTTAAAACTCACCAAACAAACATTATGGCTCAAATAGGGTGTGATAACTTGAAAGAAATGATGTGGTGGATCACTTATGTTCAACATAATATTTATACTACGAAGACAACAAATAAGTATATACATTAAACTTTTAGCAACAATAGAAAGTCAATTCATCTCAACAAGAATTATTATACAAAAATCTATAATTCGATTTTCAAGTTATGTAGTCTCAAGTAATCAAATTCACATAGATTTACTGATATGGAGGACTTGAAATTACCCCTTCAAACAAGGAAATACACGTTAGATACTAAAAAAAAATTATATTTGTATTTGAAAACATAAATAACCGAGAATGAGGATAGGATTTAAATACATACATATTAATATAGAGGATGTTAAGTAGTATGATCACCAGTAACTGTTGGGAACCTACTTAATCATGCGCAGCGGAAGTAAAGCAAATTTCGATTCCCAAACAGGATCTGCTTTATGTTTAGATAGAAACTGTGATAGAAATAATATCTTTGATGAATTCTGCAAACTCTTTTGCTGATTTACGAACTCCAATGATCACGATCTACAATCCAAGCTGTCCAATTGTCCAGCCTCCAATGATGATCCGCACAGAGAATAAGAATGACGGCTAGGGTTTTCTTTTCTCGTGCTAGCAAGAATAATGAATAATCCTCTACAGTTTTTCAAACTCTAACAACCTATTAATACAAGTCCAAACGGGCTGGCCCATCTCTTAACTTAACCCGGTCCAACATTTAATTAATCAAATTAATTAAATCCGGTCCATGAATTAATTAATCCAATTAATTAATTTGGGTCTATTAATAAGCAACCCAATTAATTAATTATCCAACATTTGTCAATTAATTAATTGGTAAATCTCATTCTTCTGATTCTTTCTGTTTGTATCATGCGCTTGTGTGTGACCATATAGGTTCCCGACGCACTAGTCTAAGACGTGAATTATTATTTTGATTCTAATCAAAAACTGATATAATTAAAATACCCCTTTTAATTTATCATCAATTTACATTCGTTGTCCCAGATTGACATCTAGCAATGTGTCAGGGCAATACATGTGATGGGAAATGTCACGTGGCATGACAAAACCAAACTTGTTCATTTACCGTGAAACTATAATCCTTTCATCAATATGATCCGATCAATTATGAGGTATGGACGTGTGTCAATCTCAATTATCGATCATATCTTTTATCCTACTGTTAAGTCAATGTAAGTCGAAAACTCTTTTTCGACTTATGAGTTCACCTTGGCCAATGATTTCATTATCAACTTAATTGGATGAAATGTAGATCATAATCTCTTACTATATAAGAGTGACGATCCTCTATTGATCATTCACAACCTTCATATGATTCTTGACATACCCGAACGATGCCGTATTAGCGACCCTTGACAGAGCAACATCCGACATTCTCCAAAGCATGACTGTCTCACATAAGTGCACTATGATGACCTCATTGTCAAAGAGACCAATTCCACTACCGAACGTTAGAGCATTACACCACTGACACTCTGATATGTTTATCCTATGTGGAATCTTTGCAGTCCATGTATCCACATGTTCTTGTTCGTATATAACAAGAATACATTCACGTGTCTCATTTCAGAGTGTTTCCACACTTTAGCGGGTCAAGATCAAACTACTTACCTGTCGATACAGTAAGATTATGTGAACACCTGTGATGGGTCCTGATCATATTAACGCTTTTTTCCGTTCTCGTTATTACATACGACCACAGACGATTTAAGATTAAGTCATTTGTAATTTGTATCTCACAATCACAACTCTTTGTGATTAACAAATCACCAAAACTTGAATCTACGGATTCTATTATTTAATTAATTAAAATATTAATTCAATAATAAATCTTGCCATAAATATGCATCGGTTATATATACATTAATCTGTGCTTATGTCCAATGTTGCATTAGGACCTAGGCATACACACTTATCAAACTCCCACTCTACTTTCTCATTATTTTTTTACCACTAGAGTCCAATCCCTTTATGTATCTCTATACCCATAAGAGGCCCCGCACATGACAAATCTTGTTTATGTGCGACAAACTCTTTGATCAATGGATTCTGCATGTAATACACTTGTGGTGAATTTCGTTGTACTTTCTTTACGTCATTTCATTGTATTATCTTTCCAATGAGATAATACTGCCTTAGCACATGTTTGGATCAATGATGAGACCTTAGCTCCCTCGTTTGCACGATGGCTCCACTATTATCACAATACAGAAGCATGTGATCAACAATGTTAGGAACTACTCCAAGTTCATTAATGAACACTTTGACCCAGACAACAACTTTTGTTGCTTTCTAAAGCAGTGATGTATAAGGCTTCTATTATTGAATCAACGATGATTTTCGATTTGGAACCTTTCCAACATATCGCTTAAGAGTAAACCAATATCCTAATTGAAATATGCTATCATTCTAGTCCGACTAGAAGTTAGCATCAATGTATCCATGAACTCCCAGTTCATTTTCTCTATATAAAATCTTCTTAAGATTTTATCTATATAGATCTGGATGAGTTAAGCAATCTTATAGATCTATCTCTATAGATCAAGCTATTTCTCACATATCTATTATGAAGAAATTATTTAACAACCATAATTTCAACAATTGAAATATAAAGACGTTGTTTCCTGTTAATGTCTCATACATATAATATTAGGAATACGACATTGCTCCCACTATCTTCTTTTAAACACACAATTCATTTTTTATAAAATCAAACATTTTGACTTTTATATCAAATCGAATATTTCAGCTCCAAAATGCTTATTTTAATCCATATTGAACTTTTCTTGTAAATTCATTTACAACCTATGGGTTTAATCCATTAGGCGGGTTGACCAAGGTCCAAACCTTGGTAACATTAAGTTCATATCGGATATCATAGCCTTATGCCATGTCAGCGAGTCAACACTTGACTTTGCTTATGCATAATTTGTAGGTTCATCATCCTCAATTAGTAATGCTAGATTAGTAATCATGGATTCTTATCTTCCAGAAGGTCGAATGATCCTACAAGATTTACATAGAGCTGTCGTGTCCGCAGGAGTCTCCACTTCCTGATCAAGAGTATGTCCCTCAACACTTTGGGATCAGACTCAGGTTATCTACTTGGTTAACTATATCTGTGAATCTTTGAACTCTTTCAAGATTTACTCTACTCCCACTGTCCTCTCCTAGAACAAACATTTTCTCTAGGAGTATGACATGTCTTGAGATGAACTCCTTCTTCTCAATGAGATTATAGAATTGATATCCAATTGTCTCTTGAATATCCCACAAATATATATTTATCGAATTTAGTTTCAAACTTATCCGATTCAGTGCGATTCACATAAGCGTCACAGCCTCAATCTTTCATATGAGAAAAATGGGGCATTTTGTCTTTCCATAACTCGTATGAAGTTTTGTTAACGGATTTAGATGGGATACGATTGGTGCGTGGCACGTGGCAATCAGTGCATAACCTCAAAACGATTTTGAAGTATTTGCATGGCTTGTCCTTATTGCACTATATCTAATAGTGCATGATTCCTCATTGCAAATACACTATTATGTTGCAATGCATGTAGAGGAATCCACTGCGAGAGAATCACATTCTCTTTTAGATAATCTAAAATTCTACATTTTAGATATTCTCCACATCGATCAAATTTTAGTGTGAGAATTTATTTACCTATTTGTTTCTCAATTTCTAGTTTGAATCTCTTGAACATTTCAAAAGTTTCATACTTGAATTTCATCAAATATACATGACCATTTCTGAAATAGCCGTCTAGTAAATGTGATGAGATAAGAGAAACTTTATCTAGCATTGATTGATATGTGTCCACATATATCACTATGTATTAGACTCAGTAATTATGCAGATCTTTCTCCTTTTCAAGTAAAAGGAGATATGATCATTATGCCTAACAGACATATTTTACATTTGTCAAATGATTCAAAATCATTTGACCCAAGTGTACATCTCCATGTAAGTTCGGAATTGCATTTTCATTTATATGACCAAATCTGCAATGCCAGATATAGGTGTTATTCAGATTATCATTTTCATGCCTTTCGGTATCTATACTAATTATAGAATACTCAATGTTTAGAATATAAATGTCATTTTGTAATTTACCATGATCATTAAGATCTTATCAAGATAAAAGGAACAACAATTGTCCTTAACATTAAAATAATTCATGTCCAAACATGAAATTTATTTAATGCTCTTAGTAATGGTAAGAACAAAACAACAATTTTCTAATTCTAATATTAAATCTAAAGGCAAAGGTAAGAAGTAGCTCATATAGGCAATGCAGCAACATTTGCTCATATTCAACGTACATGTCAACTTCTTCCCTTTTTACAGTGATCTACTTATGTTTATTTTCTACATATTTATACAAATATGATATCCATATCTAGTATCAAATACCCACGAAACTAATGAAGTAGATATAAGCCTTACAATTTCTTTTCGAATGACCTATCATTCCAAAATGATAATAATGGTCATTAGATTTGGTATTGTCCTTATTTGCTTTAACTGTCTTAGTCATCTTGATTGTTTTCCCAAAACATCCTTTAGACTTCCCTACAGAAATCTATGACTAAGATTTGCCCACTACAAACATAGATATTGGGCAAAACAGTCTTAAGCACGTTCAGCAACTCAATAAGTGTGCATTCGTATTTATTCATGTTAAATTCATAATTAGTCACGAATAACCTACTAGCAAAGATTGTAGAACAAAGTCATACTCAGTTCATTGTTCATGATTGAACTCAATTGAGACAACTTCTCAAAGTAGTCAACGTCTTCAGCACATCAGAACTGGCCGGAGACTCTTTTGCCATTATACACTGGTATAGTTGCTAGGAAATCTCATATCTTTCCATACATGATTATTTATCATTCAACACCTTGAGATGAAAATCATGTGTTAGCATCTATACTCTTATGTTGCTTTTGTAACTCAGGTGACATAGTCGCAAACATCACACATGTTGCAGTACTATCGTCATCACTGTGTTTATTATAGCAGTCACCTATTCCTTTATCGAGTCATCAACTAGTGTCTCTGGAAAGGGCTACTCAAGGACATAATCAATTATTATGCATGAGAACAATTCTCAGATTGCGGTGCCAATCAAGAAAATTTGGTTTGGTTGTTGGCATACAGTATGCCGCTCAAATACATATGGTTACTCAAGATTCAATAAATGTAAACGACGAAAAGTAAAAGAATAATATATAAAATGCATCAATTAATTTAATATGGTCTTTTATTAAATTAATTTCGCTCCCACTGTTTAACTCAAATTTATGACCCTCTCACATAAATTTATGGAATCCATACTTGATTCCCAGTGGACTGGGATCCCATTTATTATATTAAAACCTTGAATGTACTCAACAAATCTTAATAAAACATTTGTGTAGATACTATTATCAATTGTATCTCCATACAACTCTCAGATCATTAAGCTGACAACTCTTTGTCTTCACACATCTTATGTGTTATAACATGCCTCCAAAATTCATCTCCTTGAGTGTACTCAACAAAAGATAAATTCTAGTTAAGTCAAACCCATCATTCAGAAATATCTAATATTTCATAGTGTCAAACATATCCCCAATAGACCAACCTTGAGTGTACTCAACAAGCTGAGATCGATTCTGGACTCTCGTTTTTCACTATAATGATGGAAGGCTAATATAAATATGACTTAATATTTCATCATGCCTCTAAAATTTATCTCCTTGAGTGTACTCAACAAAAGATCCTTGAGTGTACTCAACAAAAGATAAATTTTAGTTAAGTCAAACCCATCATTCTGAAATATCTAATATTTCATAGTGCCAAACATATCCATAATAGACCAGCCTTGAGTGTACTCAACAAGCTAAGATCGATTTAAGATTCTAGTTTTTCACTATAATGATGGAAGGCGAATAAGAAACTGACTTAATATTTTAGCGAGGGGTTTTGCATGCAAAGGTCTCATCGTAATAATTATATATATTTTATTATACATCTAATATGCAAATAAACATACATAGAATAGTGTGGATGATTATGGACTTATACTATCTAGTCCTCCCGAGCCATTAGGAAGACTAGTTGGTCAGTTCCTAGGGGGTATATGATTGATTCATACAATGCTCCATCTCTATGGTCTCCTCCTCTTCTTGTATCTTCAATTAGTCCAGCTGCAACTTGTATCCTATACTAGTTGGCACGCATGCCTAAATAATATTGGACGCGCAGACCCATAATAATAACGGACTCGCAGGTCCAAAATAAATTAGAGCTCGCAGACCCATAATAACAACAAGAATAAAACTAACCATTCAACACATCCACATAGTTGAGTCCATAATCATCCACTAGTAGAACATTCATCATATAAATACATTCCTGTATAATATCTAATATTATATGCAAACATGTTTCAAGTTTCTAGCAATTAAATCCGTCTAAACTAATTTAGACAAATGGATCGGAACAATTAAATAATCAATTAATCAAATTAATCAATTAATTTCATTAGCAGGTATATTTAATTAAAATCAAATTTTAATTTTATATACCAAATTAGAATCTCATTCTAATTCCACTATTATAGGGCGGAACTATTTTAATTAAAATCAAATTTTAATTAAATATAAAATTAGTGTCTAACTCTAATTTCAAAGTTTTAAAATAAGATAATTTAATTAAAATCGAATTCTAATTAAATATCAAATAAGAGTCCAACTCTAATTTCAAAACTTAAGGCGATTAAATTTAATTTAAAATCAAAATTTAAATAAATACAAAATTAGAGTCAAACTCCAATTCCAAGATATTAGGGCGAACTTATTTAATTAAAATCAAATTTTAATTAAATACAAAATTAGAGTCCACCTCTTATTCTAAGAAAATTTTTAAGGCGAGACAATTTAATTAAAATCAAATTTCAATTAAAATGTCAAATTAGAGTCCAACTCTAATTTCAAGAATATATTAGAGTGATATAATTTAATTAAAATCAAATTTTAATTAAATATTATATTAGAGTCCAACTCTAATTTAATTGAATTTTAATTTAGGATAAAACTCCTAAATAAAATAAAATTCAATTTAGAGTCAAAACTTAATATTTAAGTTAAAATCCAATTTTAACGAAAATATAAAAGTCGTCAATTTTAGATAAAATTTTAAAATGGGTCAAAATTGATAATATGAGTCAAAACCCATTTCCAAATCAAATTTAAAAATCAGTTTATTATTTAAATTCAAAACCCTTTTGGAAATTACAAATCTGACCCAAGTTTAAAATTAAAAGGCAGCCCTTCAATTTCAAAAATTGCATGACAGACCCTCCATTTAAAAATTGCAAAAGGACCCCATTATCATAATTTCATGTGGGGGCCTGCAATTTCTAAAATTGCATGAGAAGCCCCCGCCTCCACCTCATTTCTCCCGTTTCTGAAAACCCTAAATTCGTATTTCTCTTGCGGCGTCCGGCGACGGGAATAACGGTGGTGCGACAGCGGCGCACCACCGGGTATTGCTACAGCGCACGGCGCTGTTGCAATAACCAGCAACAGCGCTGTGCGCTGCTGCGTTTCCAGCAGCGGCGCTCGTCGCTGCAATTCGCAGCGACGACGAGCGCCGCTGCAGCAGCAGCGACCGTCGCTGCTGCAACACGCCGATGCAGCAATGACGATCGCTGCTGCTTCCAGATTGTGGGGCCGCTGCTTTGCAAGCAGCACGCTCCTGCCGTCGGGTCCGTTGGTGTCGCCGCCGGATCCGGTGGCGTCCTTTGCCGCCAATGTTTTCAGATCCAAAAATTGACAATTATTATTATTATTTTTTAAATCCGTTTTTCAGAACCAATATATTTTATCATCATTCAAAAAACAGATTTTTTTTTTAAAAAGATGAAAAATATAATATTAAATTGCTAGATCCAAGAAAAAATTAAACAATCAACTTTTGATTGTTCAAACATGCAAAAACAATTTCTAACAAACACAAAGTAGGCTCTGATATCACTGTTGGGAACCTACTTAATCATGCGCAGCGGAAGTAAAGCAAATTTCGATTCCCAAACAGGATCTGCTTTATGTTTAGATAGAAACTGTGATAGAAATAATACATTTGATGAATTCTGCAAACTCTTTTGCTGATTCACGAACTCCAATGATCACGATCTACAATCCAAGCTGTCCAATTGTCCAGCCTCCAATGGTGATCCACACAGAGAATAAGAATGACGGCTAAGGTTTTATTTTCTCGTGCTAACAAGAATAATGAAGAATCCTCTACAGTTTTTCAAACCCTAACAGCCTATTAATACAAGTCCAAACGGGCTGACCCATCTCTTAATTTAACCCGGTCCAACATTTAATTAATCAAATTAATTAAATCCGGTCCATGAATTAATTAATCCAATTAATTAATTCGGGTCTATTAATAAGCAACCCAATTAATTAATTGACAAATTAATTAATTATCCAACATTTGTCAATTAATTAATTGGTAAATCTCATTCTTCTGATTCTCTTTTGTGTGTGACCCATTAGGTTCCCGATCACTATGTCTAATGACGTGAATTATTATTTTGATCTAATCAAAACTGATAAATTAAAATACCCCTTTTAATTTATCATCAATTTACATTCGTTGTCCCAGATTAACATCTAGCAATGTGTCAGGACAATACATGTGATGGAAAATGTCACGTGGCATGACAAAACCAAACTTGTTCGTTTAGCGTGAAACTATAATCATTTCGTCAATATGATCCGATCAATTATGAGGTATGGACGTGTGTCAATCTCAATTATCGATCATATCTTTTATCCTACTGTTAAGTCAATGTAAGTCGAAAACTCTTTTTCGACTTATGAGTTCACTTTGGCCAAGGATTTCATTATCAACTTAACTTGATGAAATGTAGATCATAATCTCTTACTATCTAAGAGTGACGAATCCTCTATTGATCATTCACAACATTCATATGATTCTTGACATACCCGAACGATGCCGTATTAGCGACCCTTGACAGAGCAACATCCGACATCACCAAAGCATGACTGTCCTCACATAAGGCACTATGATGACCTCAAGTCAAAGGACCAATTCCACTACCGAACGTTAGAGATTAACCACTGACACTCAGATAGTTTTCCATGTGGAATCTCTCAGCGGGTCTCCAATGTTTTGTTCTATAATAAAACATTCACGTGTTCATTCAAGTGTCTCCACACTTTAGCTTGTAAGATCAACTACTTACTTCATAAGTAAGAAATGACACACGTGATAGTCTATCCATAATAACGATATCCGTATCTCGTTATTACATACGACCACAAACGATTTAAGATTCAGTCATATGTAATTTGTATCTCACAATCACAACTCTTTGTGATTAACAAATCACCAAAACTTGAATCTACGGATTCTATTATTTAATTAATTAAAATATTAATTCAATAATAAATCTTGACATAAATATGCATCGGTTATATATACATTAAAAGTGCTTATGTCCAAAGTTGATTGGACCTAGGGCATAACACTTACAGTAACCACATAAAAGGTACAAAGCATAAATTTTGGAGACTGAAATTGGTACTTGTTTATTGAGACAAAAAAATACGTGATTGATAAAAGAAGAGATCTCGACCGCAAGATTTTACAACAACGTTCCCATTTATATTTTTTTATTCACTTTTCTCATTGAAAGATTACAGGGCATACTTTAAAATTGTCAAAGTTAAATTAACACTAACCATCAATGTAATACAAGTCTATAACTATGTTTCCATACTTTCACAAAAATCCTGTAGCTAATGCATAAAATTATAAAACCATTGTAATATGTCCTTAATTGAAATCTAAGTTGATGCGAGAGAAATGAACAATAATTTGTAACAAAACATTCAATTCAATTCAATAAAATTGTTATCAATGTAATTGAAATTAACGATAAGAAAGAAAAGAGCATGAAATGAACACAATGTAAACAAATAACTTATCACGACTCCAATTCACGAGATTGTTTGATATTTTACACGATTTTCTAATCTTCTTAACTCCTGCAAAAAATCTAAACCATAAGCAATTTTAATAATGATATCTTCAAAACCTTAATAGCAAAAGTAACATCTTCGACGGTAGTTGGACGGAAACTTTATACACTTAACAAAACCAATTAATAAATAAATTCTCAATACGCAAATACACACATAATCTTTGGAAGCAAATAGCGTCAAAAGTTCCAGATTAGCCACATCTTGAAAGCTCAATATAAGCATAATATAAAATACATATAACCATCATTAAACTCCACAAATATATCCATAAAAAATCCCTATCATCTCCCTAGTATGCCAAGTCCTTATTCCTTCATCATTGAAAACAAGACTATGACTTAACAAACCAGAAAATTTTTAATAACTTCACAGACAAAAGAGCTAATACAGCCTATTGCAATAGTTTGATATCTAGAAATCACCAAAGAAACATGCAAAAAAAAAAAAAAAAAAAAACTCATGTAGCTGTCTTCAAATTTATTGAGAACAAAACTTAATTTGTTGTTTGTCTAAAAGAAAATAGCTATTATACTCCTATAGCTTAAAAAGTGCAATCTTCTACGAACCTAATGAGAGCACCTTTTAATTCTAGCAAATTATAAATCCATAATTCAGCAAAGCCATATACAAGTATCTTATCCACGTCCACATGAAATTCAATGACAAAAAGTGGGTCTAACAGCCACTATTCTCATATCCTAAACTCCCAAATTTATCCAACGACAAAATATGAAGCTTTCAGATACAAGAGATAGCTCATTTGACTTGAATTTTTCATAACATCATCATTTTTGCAAATCCATAATAACCCACCTCAAAAAAAAAAAAAAAAGGTAACAACATAAAACCAAGCTAAATCGATATGAATGATATACAAACCGAAATAGATAAATTATTCAAAGAAATCAAAGAAACGGAGAAAAGAACAATAACCCAAAATCTAGAGGAAAAAATGAAAAATATGAACGCTATACACTTAATCGAAAAAAAGATGAAATACAGAAATTTTGATGTAAAAGAAGTGAAATTACTCCTTTACACATCAAATCCTAAAAATAGAGAAATAAAAAATGAAGTTGCATTGGAATTTTCAGAAACAAAGAGGCAAAAAGGCTAAACTGTAACCAAGAAACACGTTTTTACATGCACGAACACACAATAAACAAAATGGAGAAATTACTCTCACTTAAAGAAGCAAAGATAACAAAATAGAAAATACTCACCAACTAAAATCACTTCGATATTCAAGAAATACAACTTACGCTTGTAAAAAAGATCTAAACTTCTACACAAAGGAACAAAAATGATTGAGCGAGATAGAAATCGGCTTTAAGCACAACTTCTAAAGTCAACATTGGGAGAAAGGAGACGAACAAAGAGAAGAAAGGAAATATATGAATGGTTGACTTGAAAATTGATGGAGTAAAGATATGAGTGATTCCGACAAAAGAATGGACGTGATTGTTGCGTGTCAAGTGTCTATTCTCGGAGTGATGAGTGCTGCGTACAGAAGAATATTTTTCCTTTTTTGTCTGTAAGAAATCAAAATGACACCATTTTCCTCTTTTATATTATTATTATTATTATTATTATTGTAGGATATAAATACATATTTATGACATCATCGTGAGCTAAGGATGATGCCTTATGAATAGTAACCAACTCTCTTCTTTTATATATTGTAGGGAAGTATCAGTGTTTTTAACTAGAAGAAAATCGTAGAAAAATAATACAAAATAATACTATCAAATTTGAGAGTAGTTGGCTAGATGAAGCACCATATTCCTTGGCTCATGTTTATAAATTGTTTATAAAGAGCAATGTTATGTAGCCCACGGATATTACAATACCAATTTAGGCGATGCTAGATATGTGCAATTACATGAATCTCACGATTCCATATTTAGTCTGTGTTTGGTACCGACTAAAATCTAGATTTTAATCTAAATCAAAGTCAATAATTAATTTTAACCACATATTTTATAGATATCACATCTTTCAACAACAATTTCATCAATTTCTTTCAAAATCTACTAAAAATCCATTTTTTTAATCCCCATTGACCAATGGCTTAATTGAGTCTGTCACATAGTATCACCTAGACTGGTATTATAGTATCAATGGAGCTGAATGTCTTTATTCATTTATAAATACTTAAGCTACTTTATATTTACACTTTTAGAGAGACCTACAAATACTATTCATTTGTCGCTCATTCATTTCTATTTATTTGTAATTTAAATGTTCATAAACACTTTTCAAACATCTCTTCTTAAAAGTATTTCTTTTAAGTTCTATAGACCGGTCCAAAAAACACGTTTTATAAACAAGATCACACGATTTAGGAGAATGGAACTCAAACGTTCCTCGAGTAGTTAAGGTTTTGGTAGGAGTCATTGCAGATAGCATTAGATGGTTAACTTGCTAATTTTGCTTCTAGATTTGGATTTGTCCGTGTGAATCGAAGTACTGCTGACCCAGTTTTTGACTGTCCAGAAGGTTCACTCTTTCATTCAAGCGATTGAGGATCATGGAAGGCTCAGAGACAAGTACACATTAGAAATTTTTTTATTTTTAGTATTTCATGCATAAATCTCGAGTCTCAGATTCAAATACTTCTTCAAAATGGAAAGACGTGTTGTGTGCTGGAGTAAAGCTTTGATATGAACGACTCTTTTGCTTGTGCATCTCCAAGGGTGATCGAGAAGTGCAAGAGCCAAAACTAGGGCAACGGAGAGTAAAGAAAGAATGGTGATTTGCGGAAATCTGCTAAGGGTTTCAAGAACTAACATATGTGAAGTTTAGTAAATATGTAATATGACGTGGATGAAAGTGCTTGCTTCCTTGCAGATCGATATGTAAAGGGATATTTGCTGATTGCCACAGTTCATGTGAAACTGTGTATAATCAAAATGGCAGCTCTTGGTTTCCTACTGGCATACGTACTGAGAAGCTGCTGTTTTAGATTGATCTGTGTCCTATGTTGGACTCACACTATTAAGGATCCAATTGACGAAGTTTTTGAAAAATCAAAAACTGATTTTCGACATGTTTGTATAATTTTTAAAAATATTTTGTCCGACTAAAAGAAGCAGAAGCAAAAATCCTGCCAAAACTGATCCTAAATCCAATATTGAATGTTTGGTATGAATTCTATTTGGTACAACATACCAAATATGCCTCAAGTGCAAGTTCAATACACGGTGCTCGGTAGAATTACACAGTATAAAAATAAAATTTTAATTTATTTTCTTTTTCTTATTATCGTACAGTATGGCCAAATCATCGCTCCAAACATCCTCAATTTGAGCCACCTCTAACGAAAAGGAGTTGTAAATAACTGAGTACTAAAAATTATACGAGATAAAAACTAACAAATGCCCTCAAATTAAATGGGGAGAATGATTAAAAATTGTTTCTAGTGAACACAGGTAAAACAGCTATGAGAAGAGCGTACATAGACAAGTCCGAAAATACATGCACTTGGGGACCTTAAAAACTAGATTTGCATAAATTCAACAGGATTAGGATTCCGGTTCAGATACCTGAAGATAAACCATTTGAGTGTATCCATTGAACACAGAAGTATCGAGTGTCGATAAACCAAGCCTGCGAAATAAGCCATATCTACCATCTTCAACAACAGGACTAGGGGCACGAGCTGGATCATATCTTGTCTGGTGAGTCAGGGAAGGACCAGCCACAGGGGGTAGCTCCCAATAAACGTCAAGTACTGATTCTAAAAACCTGCTGTTCTGAAAATGATCTAAGTAGGAGATTGCCTTGTTGCTATGGTTAAAATCATCCCGCATTTGACCTCTAACACCCCACCATGCTTCTCCTGGCCCACATAGCTCTTCTATATCAACAGCTTTCTCCCAGAATTTCTTCCTTCTATATCTTATCCGCGCTTCATCACTATCTCTGAAGCAGCTATGGCCGCCACCTGGATGGAACGCACAACTCCCACAAAGTTAAACCCAATTAAAAGCAGAAAACTATTCTAGTATGATTGGATAAAAACACATGATGAACAAATTGAATAATCAGACTGATCCATAAAACGACAACAAAGAAATTTCATACCCTTGCCATGGAACTTTGCTCTTTATTTTCTCATTAATCATTAATACATCAATTAAATTTGCTTACCACATAGGAGTTTAATCCATTCATTTCTTACAAATATGATGTTAATATTGTTGGGGAGAGCATGTAATTCCATGAGTTGAAGAAACCACAGCAAACATCCTTATCACCTTCGTGCAAATGAAAAGTCTGTAGACTTTCTAAATAATTTTGACTACGACTGTGATATGTGATCTCTAACTAAAACAATCTGACGACATTATGATCAGGGTAGATATTGTTGCATTCCAGAAAACACGAATACTCTATCAGGGCCAAAGTGTCACCACTGACACATGGTGAATGCAGAAATTCTTAACAAACAAAAACACAAATGCCAGACTGATGAGGTTGATATAGTTGCATCCAAGAAACATGAATACTCTAAAAGAAAATAAGAGTCACCACTGATAAGTGTTGAATGCAGTCAACAAACACACACGACAGAAATGGTAGGACATTTTTCCAGAATATTTCTACTTTTGGGGCTAATTTTAGACATCCTGAGAGTGTGGTATGGACATGTTGAGGGATAATCTCAGTGACATTTTAAATATAACTATATAGTCCTTATGAAAAGCAGAACGCACAAGACAGTAACATGACACTCGAGTTCAAAGGAGGTAAAAGAAAATTTATTAAAAGAGAGCAAATCTATGTATAGATATTAAGCATGAAATCCTTCTTGACAGCAGACGGCTGTCATATCTTCCCATAAAGATCAGGATCTCTCTAGATTTACTCACAATCCTCTACACCTGAACTTTGCCTGACCTATTCTCCAAAACCTCTGTTTGAGATACCAAGCAAGGAAGAAAAATGAACGTCTAACAGTTATAGCACATCTTTGATGACCTCAACTATGGTTTGGCTACTGGTCATGCACTCTCTCGAATGCAACAACTGTGTTACTTTTTCTCTTAAAAAAATAAATTGTTTGCTATTTCTCATGTGTTCTTCTGAAACTAACAATCAATCCATAGTTTTCTTATCTTTTCTTGAATATTATTACCATATATAATTCTTAAATGTATATCTTTTCTAAGTTCATTAACTGCTCCCTCGATCGCATATATATATATATATATATATTTTTTTTTTTTTTTTTTTTTTTTTTTTTTTAACATCTTTTTTTCCTTGCGATGTCCGAAAATTATTGTCCAATTTCAAAATTTACACTATTTCCATTCGTAATTGCTCAGTTTTGACAAAGAAAAACAAGTAAAAACTGAAAGTTACAGAAGAAAAGAAACAAACAGTATGTGGTGATTATAGTAGGAAACTAAAGCTTGAAAGTTGCAAATTGAAAACTTTACACGAATATTTTGGTTCCCAAGAAAGAGATTAAGTTTGAAATGTATATACCTTTTTCATTCCATCAAAAATCAAATTTATGGTAAAGAGCTTACAACCTTCCCTCTACGTGGTAATTATTCCTATAGTGTATTATTCTGATAATATTTTAATAATATGCATTTATGACTGACTCCCTAGCATTTCATGACCCTTTGGCAAAAGGACATGTTGGCAAAAGTCTGCTCTCGTGCTTCTTATGTTGCAACGATTACATTAACAATGAAAGGATAGAGTGCCTATGAATCAAAAATTGAATTGTAGTAAATATCCTTACAATCTTCCCACTATGTGGTAATTATTCCTATAGTGTATTGTTCTGATAATATTATAATAATATGCACTTATGACCGACTCCCTAGCATTTCAAGACCCTTTGGCAATAGGTCATGTTGGCAAAAGTCTGCTCTCGTGCTTCTTATGTTGCAACTATTACATTAACAATGAAAGGATAGAGTACCTAAGAATCCATTGTTCAACCAAATCTTTCAATAACATAAAAATGGCTACGTGAATTTGAGCCAAATGAGATAAATTTTAGAGCCAGTAATCCACAAATGCCTAGTGGAACATGCTTCATGAGGAAATAAGTGGCATGTACTGACAAGGCACGTCGCTTCGTGAGACCCAAAGCCGGTAGCTGGTCCCTTGATTTCGATGTGCCTTCTTGGCACAAACAGAATCTCCCTCAATTCAAAATCAACCGGACCAATTTACTCTTCTCCATATAACCATGGTTATAAAACAATAATGAATTAAAAACAGGGCACGTCTGTGGTCCACTACAATGAGTTATGAAATGAAAGAAAACACACCTCTTATGTAAAATTGATCGCATATTTGCCGGAAAGAATAATGGTCCCCAGTTCCAGTATCATAGTTATCCTCAAATATGAGATGCTTGAACCCAGCTTTAAGTGCTTGCTTTAATCTACACATAAAAGTGTGAATCAGGACAAAGAACATTTGGAAATTTAGACCAAGTGTATAAAGCTGAAAGATTCATGAATACTATATACATGATATCTGAATTGCATTACTGTACACATAATATCTGGATTGCACTGAAAACCATAATTACCGTTTGAGTTCGTTCTGATGGTCATCAAAGAAGACAAGAACCCGGCTGAGATCATTAATCCCATGTTTCTTCATCACTCTACCCCAATTCATGCTTCCAAAATCCACAAAGTCCTTTCCAGCAAAGTATGTACAGTTTCCGTCAACATAAGCAGGTCCCTTCTTGAGGTACTTCTCAGGATGGCGAGGTGAAAGCGACACAATTGGTGTATTCGGCATTGCTTGCCTTAAAACCCATGTAGAATGCCCCTTGAAAGCACCACTTTCGATCATCAAGTCTGGCTTTAGCCATCGAGCAATAAACCAAAGCCCGAAGCTGTGGTCGAAACCCATCCCATACATGTTGTTCTTAATTGGCCGTGTCTCATATATTGGCACAAACTCCTCAAGACCTTTGAGCAAATCCTTGGATGTCCATTCCACAGTTTTTCCATGTTTCGATCTGCCTTTTGACAAGGATAACAATTAAATTGGCATGAAACTCACAAAAGTTCAAATTTCTAAAACAGGCATAAGTTACCACTTGATAAAATAACAGTTACAAAAAAGAGGAGTAAATCTACTCCAATTAACTGCTTTCTAACGAATCCAAATATGAAACACGTCCATTTTTGAGTAATCCTTAATGAATTCTTTCCCATTTCATTTCAACTGTTACTGAGAACTATAACTTCAGGAAATTGGCGTGCAAACTAAAAATATATTAATAGACAACATATTATAGCTAAGATTCTGATCCACAAATCATTTAGAAAATAATAATAATAATCCAGCAGTAGCATTGGGATTTTCTCTTATTACCTCTGACGATAGAAAAAAGAAATGGAAAGCAAAATTTACTCAGCCTATAGCAAGAAATTATCCATTTCAAACTTATTAAAACTTGGTTCCATCTTAAAAGTTGAACCTTATATGTTGGTCTATATTTTTCATCTGTATTCGAGGTGGGGTTTATTGTTAATATGTCACCCACAAGATGGTAGCTTGTTTGGGCCAACCAATCATTAAATTTGCCTGCTCATTTCTTGAGCCTTAATCGGTTTGAATTGCTCATTGGAGTAGTCCAAGTGCTTATATATTGATCTATATTTTCATCTTTATTTGATTAGAGATTTATCCCTCAACAAAACTAGTTAACTAGAATTTAGTTTTACTATTAATCTGTAAACCGAGTTCTGAATGAGCTGGAAGCTAGAAAAAAAAAAAAAAAACCAATAAATGATGAAGAAGTAAAAAAGAAAAGAAAAATCTCCGAGGGACTTACACCAGGGAACGCCGAGGGATCCAAAGTCCGATTCGAGACCATCAAACCCGAAGAATCGTAACCGCGAGATGTGATCGGAAGAGGATGCAGAGATGCAGACCAGATCTCGGGAGCGAAATACAAGAGACGAGATAATAATGATAACAAGCCCGAAAATCAGTATGGGACAGAGGTACCCGGTTCGGGTCAAATAATTCGTGACCCGCACTGCTATAGATATGTGCTTTCGCGTTTTGGACTCGTCCCCCGTTTCCTCGTTGGCTTCATCATCGGCGGCGGTGCCACTGTCGTCGGTGAACTGCGCCGGCCGCCTGGTCGACAGCGCCCTCTCTAGCATATTCTTAGTCGTCGCCATTTCCCAACACAGTGTGTTAACTGTTTGCGAAAATGCTTTCGGAGTTTGTTCACTCACCAAGGCAATTCTCTTGGCTAAAGTAAGATTTAACTGGAGTGCCTAATTTATTGGATATTTGTACTTTGACCCCTTTACTTATGGATGGGTTCGGATACATCCCATAAATCATATTAATATTTAGGGATGACAATGGTTCGGTTCGGCCAAAATCATAACCGCACCACCAAATTTTTGACCATACCATAACCGCACCATAACCACGTAAATCGGTTCGGTTCGGTTTGATTCATATCTCGGTTCGGTTCCGTTAATAATCACGAAAATAAATTATTTTTTATAAGTCCAAATTTCAAATGTCAAATTGAGAAAAAATATGAAGAAAAGCCAGTAAAAACAATATTAAACAAATTTAACAAACAATATCCCAAAAGAAAATGCAAACATCCCAACTTCCAAAAGGAAAAATTCGAATTTATCAAACAACATCATCAACATAGATCAAAATATTCACTCTCAATCTATTACACAAGTTACGAATGAACTTAAATAAAATTGACACAATCTTATTAAATTAAAGTGTTCATATTTATTTACCAATCATGAACTTAAATGTATGAATAGAATATCATAGTTTAGAAGCCACCTAAGATTGCATGAAAAAATTAACAATTAAACTATATAAACAAGCGAACAGAAGCTAAAGTCTAATCTAATCAAAATTGTTTGTTCTCATTCTCACTTTGAATTCAAGAAACCTATTAATTGTTTACTACAATGAGAGCAACTATGGAAATCGGTTCATCAAATCATATCTTCGACACAAGAAAAGAAAAAGCTTGATTCATGATAGAATTAATCAAAAAGCAGCAAAATAATATAAAAACAGAAAGCAATTCAAATGACTTGAAGCAAAGTTGAGCTCTACTCAGTCACTTGGATAAAAAAAAAATATGAAAGTCAAGCTGAAATGTTGAACAGCTAATATATATATAAAATCATCCCTAATAAAACCTTTGCGGCATTAAATTTCACAGTTATATAAAATCATCCCTAATAAAACCTTTGCGGCATTAAAATAATAATCAAGCACCCATTTTTTTTTTTGGAATTATAATCTGTACATAAAAAAAATCAGCAATAATCCAGTTATAATCTTTACAAAAAAAAAATCAGCAATAAAAATCAAGCACCTGTTTAATCTGAATAAAAAACGACGACGAAACCTTTTGTACATGAGCATCGACTAGGTCTTCTGCCATTTCTTTCTCGGACAACTCAGGTCAGGAAATGGTGGCGGAACTGGCGAGTTCAACCATTGGCGGCGGATTTGGGTGGAAGATTAGGGATTGGTCTTCTCTTTTTCTTAATTAGTTAGGTTGGGTAAGGGACCAATGGCAAGGGTTTTAAATTTTAATTAATAATACAGACAGTAGGACAATTTGACATTGAATTGGCCAATTGGGCAGTGGGCTGGGCCTTGCTTATTGGGTTAAATTTTAGTTAATATTAATTGGGCCAGAATTTTGGGAAGAGAAAAAAATAAAAAATTGCCCAATTAATTTTGAGAAATAATAATGAAAAGTCCATTTGTCCAAATTTTTTTTAATGGGTAATCCGTTTGGTTCGATGCACCATAACTAAATATCATACCCTCCTCTAAATGAAGCGGTTCATTAAAATCAAAACCATAACTGTCACATTGCACCATCGGTTCGATTTTTTTTGCCCCAGGTTCGGTTAACCACGATTTTCAGTTTTCACAGTTCGAATTGTCATCCCTATTAATATTTGTATACTATTAATATTTGTATACATCATTGGTCCCGGAGGAATTTTTCAAACTTGTTTCTCATGCAACGTAGAACGTGAATCAATTCTTGTTCGCAAGTCAGATCAAACTGACATTATTTTGGGTCAAACAGATCTCAGTCGACTTGTATCGAGTGCAATTCACCTTTTCATCACACAAATTGGGGTAAATTTCATTTGCAATCATTGACTTTAAGAAAAAAATCTCGATTAAGCTATCAAACATTAATTCATCATAATTGGCAAAGTGAACTATCAATTTGGTGCATTGAGAGAAATGATCATAATTATACTATACCATTTTTGGATGATTTTTAAATTATTAAAAAGTAATGTCCCAAAAAATTAGCCCAAATTATGGTCGAGCCCGAGCCGACTCGGGTTTTTTTTTTTTTTTTTTTGGCACCTTATAAGCTTATGTCGGATAACATGTTAGATTTATAAATGATTAACTATCCATTATAACAAAGTAAGAAATCTTTTTAATGATCGATTTAAATTTTCTTACAAATTTTAGTAACCATTGATGAAATTAGCTCAATTTTTTAATGTAATTAAGCAATATATAAAACTAATAATTTCATTTAATATAGAATAATAAATATTTGTGTAAATGAGAAAATGCTTACTTTAAATATTTAGGTACTTAGAGTAGTAGAGAAATGAAAACAGTAATAAACTAATAATACAATAAATATTAAACAAACAAATATCACTCATTTTTCAAAATAATCTATGTGATACATTATGAGATAAATTTGTCACTTATAATTAGTTTATTAGTTTCATGATGAGTGAAATAAATTGGCAAATTTTGGTATTTTTTTTTTGCGGGCTGGCCCGACTCAGTGGAACCGAGCCCGAGCCGTGCGAGCCGTCGAGCTTTTTTGCCATCCCTAATTGGGAAGGAAGCGGAGGATGATGAGAAGTCTATGATTATAAACGGTCAAATTATTTTTTATTTTTGTATTGAATGGTATTTGCAAATTTTGAATTATCACTTTTCTTCGTGATTTAGTTGGGTACTGTTCTTGTTATTTCATTCCTGACACAGTGACATGGGGAAATAAAGTAATCCAAATCGTGACATCATTTGTTTCATTGATAAACTACGTTGGAGTGATAGCTGCCTCGTATATCTTTCCTCCATAGTAATAGCTACTATTATTGTGAGATGACTCGACCCACAAGTTATTAAAAGGGTTGAAGGGAATTGTTTGAATTTGAATTTCAAACATACAACTCCCTACAACCACCATTAACTCTCATACAACTTCCATTGATTATGCATGATAAATAGAAGAGGGAAAATGATGACATGAAAAATTAAGGGAAAATTCGTATGGAAATTAACATCAAAATTGAAAAGTCCTTAGAATCATATTTTTGACATGAAATCTCACAAAAATTGACACTTAGATTGTGGATAATAATCACATTCCATTGTTATCGGGATTGGGATTGGGACCAATGGAGAACAAGAAATACAGATTGTTGGAGTTTTGTAATGCAAGGTGATTCACCCATCAAAAGATCTTGGAATTCATCATTTCAAGTAAGTTTCTTGACCCGAAATTCATGTTAAAAAATGCTGCGAATTCTAACATTGGTATTAGAGCCGTAAAAGTTATTTCCCTTGCATACTATCTTGCTGTAAATTGAATTATTATGTTAAAAAATGCATGTATGCCATTTTTGTTGAAACTTGAAGCATTGTTAATGGTATGTCATAAAATATGCAACATAAATTCACGAAATTTTTATAGCATATTCCTTGTATGATGTAGATCATATCTACAAAGTTTGAAAATTTTTGATTTTATAAATTTGGAGAAAAATGAAACCCTAGATAAAATTGTAGAGACTTTAAATATTTACTGTCATCTGCTCGTTCATCTTCATGCAATAAGATTAGTATGATTACAAAGGTCTTCTCATAAGTTTTCCAACCATATAAAGAACACAAATTTTGGACTGAAAATGAAGAAGTTACGAGGTTTCGAAGTTTTGGATGAAAATATTATTTTTTGCATTAAAATCGGTAAAACCTGGAACTTAATCACATGATGATTTCTTTCACACTGTGTTTCATGATAACCATTTGATATGGTTTGATAGATTTTCTCGATACCTTTCCAATGATATAAAGAACATAATTTTTGGCCCTGAATTGAAGAATTTATGGCCTTCCAAAGTTTTGACAAAAATCTATAAAAAAAATGGCAAAAACCTGAATTGTAGCTGTGGAGGTGAATGATTCCAAATTCAATGTTGAGAGAATTGTATAGTGGTCCCTTAAATATTCCAAATGTAATTTCAAAAATTGCATGTTGGTCCCAATGTTGATTATTCCAAATGCAATTTGGAAAATTGTATGTTGCATATTGGTCCCAAAATTATTTTTTGGAAGATCATTATTCCAATAACAATTTCGAAAATTGCAACTGGATCCTTGAAATATTCTTGATTTTTACATGCAATTAAAATTAATTTTCAGAAAATCAAAAATATTTTTTTATTATTGAAATAAATTATAAAAAAGGTATTAAAAATATCGTTTTGGACTTAATTAAATTCTAAAAATTTCATAAAAAAAAATTAAGAATATTTTTTAAGTGGTATTTTCCTAGTGGGAGTTTTTTTTTTAAGTGTTTCATTTTTTTAAAATGAAAAATATCCAAAAGTATTTAAAATACCACGTTTTATATACGTTATGAGTTGTGTGGGTCTTGATTAGGTTATGAGTTCCATTGTGACTTATTTTTCAATTTTGTGCTCGATTAGATATGGTTGATTATATGTACACGTTTAACATCTTTAGAGTGAATGCTAGAAAAACATGGATTATAGAACTTGTTAAAATGTTTCGTGTTTATTGTGTTGCAACAAGAGATTTAAATGGGATTGGAATTTATAAAATAAAATTTAAATGATGTTAATTTTATTTTTGGATTATAATTGAAGTCATCTTCTGGAAGAATTAATTTATTATATTATGATATATGTCATAATTGGATAAATGTGCATATTTATGCTTTTATTTCATATTTTGAAATTATCTAATTGAATACATGATATCGTTAATTTGTGTATTGTTATAAATGCTAAGGGTAGTAGAATTAGTGATATTCTTACTTAGACCTATTAACTGTCAGTTGAGTGATAGTTCGATGATTGGAAGATTTGGAAAAAATCTTACCTAGAACTATTTGATTCACCAACTGAGTGGGAGTTCTCAAGTTGGAAGAATTAATGTGATTCTCACTTAAAATCAAAGAAATTTTGCATTATAAAATTAAGTTTATGATAGTGAAACAATAGGATTGCAAATGATCATTGGGAACATAGTGAACTTTGACTCTGTACCTAACGTTAAACTATCGTAGACGTTAATTTGCATTAATGCAAAATTGAATATGCATAAATGGGCATTGATTGAGAATAAAATGTCTCTAAAAATTGATAGATCATGGCATCAAAATCTATGGTTAACCTTAATAAATGTGATAAGATAAATGCAATAACATTTGACATGATAAGATTTTGAGTGTACTAGAAGGACATGATGTTTAGAGAGCATCAACAACGCAATAGAAGACCTTATGTAGGTCATAATACTCTAGAGAATAAAGATCGAAACTTTGTTAAGTACGAGAAAAGATAAATTCTTGTGCTTTAATATTTGAATTATTAAGTTCTGTTATAAATGATCTTTTTTCTTGAATGTGACTTGGTTAAGATGGTTAACATAAAGTTGACAGTTTTTTATTGGTCACATATTTTTTAAATGAGTAGTAAGTTCAAATTAGTCTTTTTTTTAACAAATGAAAATTTTGAATGTCAATGTAGCTTACAAATTGAAGTGTCAATATTTTCTTGAAACTATCCCTATGTGAGTTAAAAGACATGCGACTTAATGTTGCTAAGTCTCGAGGATACACTTGTATAGCAATGTTCTAGTTTGCATAAGACTTGGATTTTAAGTATTAAATGAACTAGAACAAATGTGGGATAGATGGAGAGACTAGAAAAGGGACCAAGAAGAACATATCAGATAGTAAGTGAATGAAAGTGGATTTGGTAGAGGATCAATGTTATAAAGGCTCAAGTGCTTCAATTATACGGTTTGAATCTCTTAGCTCGAAAGTGGTTAAGTTAAAGGATATTGCACTTGAATATATTCCTCTTAGTGTTGCTCACGTGTCAACACTATACATATTGAATCTTATCTTGTGTGGATAGTGGATTCAAAGGTTAGAAACCCACTTTATATGAGATCAAGAAGTATCTTATTCTATTGTCGAGTCCTTGACTTGATACAAAATAGATTTATACAAATAATGAAGATGAAGTGGATGCTTATATGATTGATACTGCAACTTAGTGTTGCAAAGTGGAGAAACAAACCTCCCATTTGATATTAAGCCCCCATTTGACACCCATTAATTTTTCATTCTCATTTCAACCATACATTCTCCAAATAAAATAATATTACACACAAATCAAAAACTTTTCATCACTTTTTTACCACACATTCTCACATCAATCACTATTTCAAAATTTCTATTTTCTTCAAAATAGGTTTCAAACATGGGCTAAGATAGTATCAAAGACTCCGCTAAACTTGATCTCAGTTGTTCTTCTTAGAGTGGTCTCTAACTTGAACTTATACGTGGTATTTCTGTTCGTACTCACAGTGGTGATATTTAATTATGGTTATGGATATTTGTGCAATGGTTTGAAATTTTGTATTGAGAAAACCATTCAAATTTGTAAGAGCTAAACTTCCATTGAGTACATCCATTCGAATTTCTTGAGAGATAGATATGAATTTTTATATTTTCATTACATTTATAGATGGATTCATGCATTTCAGTTGTGCAACTGATTTTGTTAAGTTGAAAATACTGTATTTATTTAGACTTCTTCGAAGTGGAGTAGAAAATCAGATTATGGAAGTGAACTTTTAGAACTATTTAATAGCGTGAATCTCTATCATGAGATATCGGTGATCTATGTAATGAAAGAGATTCTTATTTGATTGACTACTCTTTAATCACCAATAATAATATGGTGTATGTGTAGAAGGATGAAATATAACTGAATATAATGAGGTTTGAGATATGCAATTCAATTTACGTATTTGCATTTGGAAAGATTGTTGGTTAACTACAATGTATCAGTTAACGGAGTTCTCTCTAAATTAGTACTTTCAGAATTGTATAAGCTTTGGACATAAGGACAATCAAATATGTGTTGTCTTAAAATCATAATCGATTGTGTAAATTCTTGATAATGAGTTTGGGAACATGAGTCTATTAAGAACGAGATGAATCTCTAAGATACAAATAATAGTAAAAAAAAATGTACTTAAGTGAGATTTTGAATGGATATTAGGTCACAATATGTGACATTTGACATTTCTTTCTTAGTAAGAGAGAGAATTTTGGAGAATATTATTGAAATTGATATTATGTATGTTGATTAATCATTTTTTTGAATACGTAATAGTTGATTTAAACTTCATATTCAAGTAGGAGTAATATGTTTCCAAGTTGGAGCTATCTATTCGAGTGGAAGCTATCAAATAATTATCCCATTTCAATGGTTCTTGGTTCTGAGTGGGATTCAAGAGCTATTCAATTTCAATGATTATTGGTTTAGAAAACTAGTGGAGAAATTTAAGGAAAGTTATAGAAGTATATATGAAGTACATAATTCTAATCTAATTTGAGATGTGGTGGAAGTTCTAATTGGACATTATGTTTATTGAGAACATTCAGGTTCTTAAAAACTAAATGAAAGACTGATGAGTTTATGATAAATAAAGCTCATTTTTTTAGAGAAATGTTAGACTCAATATGAGTATATTGAATTTGATAAACGTTTTTCGTAGCTGCGAGATTCACTTCTATATGCTGATGCTAACCATGATAGTGTGTTTAAGTTTAGATTACACCAAATAGACTTTGAGACTGTATTTCATTCATAATTGAGAATTAATGGAAGAGATCTATATGAATCAATTTGTAGGCTTCATGTTGAAGGCTTTTATATTATTGTAGTAACTCTATAATTACACTGTATGAAGTCACAAAGATGAGGACAAAAGCTCACATGTTTCCATTACTATTCAGGAGTGATATAATACAAGTTTTGTTCCAAAATATAAGGAAACAGCTTAGAGATATTTACATTTGATATATGCAAAAATAACAAACAAACAAACTAAAAGATAACAACAAAGGTCTAGGAGAACAACTGTCATCTAATATGCCCCCTCAAGATAGGCCACGGGAAGAGAGGCCAATCTTGACTTTGAGAGATTGAAATTTTGAACGAGGCAACGGTTTTGTAAGAGCATCTGCAAGTTGATCATCAGAGGAAACATGAGCTACACGAAGAGAACCTGTCTGAACTTGATCTCGAATAAAATGAAAGTCTATTGCAACATGTTTCATTCGTGAGTGGAACACAGGATTAGAACACAACTGAGTGGCTCTACTATTATCACAATAGATTACATGAGCATGAGATAATTCAATACCAAGATCATTCAAGAGATAACAGAGCCACTTAAGTTCAGCAGCAGTAGCTGCAACAGAACGATACTCAGCTTCCGTAGAAGAACGAGCAACAGTTTTTTTGTTTCGTTGAACTCCAAGAGATAAGATTACGGCCAAGATAGACAATATATGCACTAGTCGATGAGAAGTCATTTGGATTTCCAGTCCAATCAGCATCGGAGAAGGCATGAAGAGAGAGTGGAGAATCATGATAAAAAATAACTCTTTCATCTAAGGTACCACATAAATAGCATAAGAGACGCTTGACAAGAGCCTAGTGCTCAGTTGACGGTTGATGCATATATTGAAATAATTTGTTAACCACATAAGAGATGTTTGGACGGGTCAGAGAAAAGTATTGCATACTGCCAACAATAGTATGGTATTCAGTAGGATTGGGAAGAGGTGTGCCTGAGTGTAAACTGATTGGAGAACTAGTAGGCAATGGTGTGGAAACAGGTTTAGCATCTACCATATTAGTCTGAGCAAGAAGATCCATAATATAACGACGCTGTGAAAGTAAAATTCCATGATGGTGAGGAACCACTTCAACACCAAGAAAATATGAGAGAGTCCCGAGATCTTTGAGAGAAAATCGTTGAGCAAGACGATCAATAAACTAATTGACAAGGGCAGGACTATTGCCTGTAAGGATGATATCATCAACATATACTAGGAGGTAGATAATATTAGTACCATTGTTGAGGACAAACAATGAAGTATCAGCATGAGAATTTCTGAAACCAGCAAAAAGAAGAAATTGGCGCAACTCATGGTACCAAGCCCTCGGTGCTTGTTTAAGGCCATATATAGCTTTACGAAGTGTGCAGATGTATGTTGGATGCTCGAAGTCAATGAAGCCCGGAGGTTGGGCAATGTAAACATCTTCCGATAGATGACCTTGTAAAAAGGCATTGCTAACATCTAATTGTCGAAGAGGCCAACCACGACTAACAACAATGCTGAGTACAAGCCGCATAGTAGCGGTTTAATAACCGGACTAAATGTTTCATGATAATCAACACCAGGTCGTTGATGGAAACCTTTTGCGACAAGACGAGCTTTATACATGTCAATAGAACCATCAAAATGTCGTTTAAGATGAAAAATCAATTTACAACCAACAATATTAGAGACAGAGATAGGTGGAACAAGCTCCCATATCCCATTTCGGACTAAAGCATCATACTATTCGGACATGGCCCGACGCCAGTTGGGATCTTTGAGAGCTTGGCTTATAGTTGTAGGTTCAATGGCGGAGATGGGGTTAAATTGTGTGTGAAGGTTGAGCTTTCTTAGTAGTTTATGTATGTTGTTTTTAGATCGGGTAGTCATGCGATTGAGGTTATCAGGTGGGGGAGCTGGGGGTATACGGGGTGGGTTGTTTGGTTGTTGGCTGTTGACTTGGTTTGGTGGTGCTGAATGTTGAAGAGATTCCAATGTTGTAGTCACATGTAGAGGGGACTGCTGTAAAGTGTGTGTGGTAGGTGGTGATGAAGGATCAGCACACGTCGGAATCTCTTATGGGCGCTCAATAGGTGAGGTAGTGTGTACCGACTTGGGAGGACTAGGAACTCTAACAGTAATTAGTGGAGGAATCCAGGTATCAAAGGTAGTGGAGTCAGGACGTGGTAAATGATCATGTAGTGATGTGTAAGGAAACACAGATTCGACAAATTGGACATGACGAGAAATGAATATTTTTGTGGAAGATGGTTCAAGACACAAGTAAGCACTTTGAGACAACAAATACCCAAGAAAAATGCAAGGTTTGGAGTGAGCGTCAAGTTTATGGGATGAATATGGTCGAAGCCATGGATAACATAAACATTCGAAAATCTTGAGTTTGGAATAGTTAGGAGCATTACCAAAAATTGATTCATACGGTGAGGAAAGGCCAAGAGTATGAGTGGGCATTCTATTGATTAAATAGACAGCTGTGGCAAAAGCATGGGACCAAAAGATTAATGGAAGAGAAGCATGTGAAAGTAATGTGAGGCCAGTCTCAACTATGTGACGATGTCGTCTTTCTGAATAGCCATTATGTTCAGGTGTATGTGGAGGAGTTATGAGATGAGAAATGCCAGTTGTTGCTAAAAAGTCTTTAAGGCCCATGTATTCACCCCCGTTATCTGAGTACAATGTGAGAAATTTTGTTTTGAAATGATTTTCCACAATGGCTTTAAAGAGTATAAAAACTTCTTTAACCGTAGGCTTTTTTTGTAATGGATAAAACCAGATATATTTGATAAAATGATCGAAAAAAATTACATAATATTTGAATCCATCATGTGAAAGAATAGGAGAAGTCCATACATCAGAAAAAATAAGTTCCAGAGGCTGTGAAGAGTATAAAGATGATGTAGAAAATGATAGCTTATTACTCTTATTGCAATAACAAGCATTACATAAAAAATCTTTAGATAAAGGGGATGACAAATCTAAATGATAATAAGAAATAATATGTTTTAAAATGGGAAAAGTTGGATGTCCTAATCTATGATGCCAATTTGAGGAAGTGGTCTTGACACTTGAGAAGGCAAGAATTGGGGAGGATGACTTGACAGCCGGCTACTCATACACACCATCTTTAGTGTTGCCCAGCACAAGAATTGCCCCCGTACGAAGATCCTTCACCTGAAAATAAGTTGGTAAGAACTTAATAGAGACATTATTGGTGGTGCAAAATTGAGAAATTGAAATTAAGTTCTTTTTAATGTTTGGCAGACAGAGGACGTCATTTAGTTTAAATGAAGAGTTAGGGGTGAGAAGAGAAGTGAAACCCGTGTGAGTGATGGAAAGACCCGTGCCATCTCCATCATAACATTGTCGGAGCCAGTATAGGGAGTATGAAGAGATAAATTGCTTAAGTCCGATGTGACATGATTAGATGCACCACTATCAAGTAGCCAATTTGAATTGTTGGAGGCAAGCAGCAAAGTGAGCTCGAGGCTGCCAATGAGTTGATTGAGTGCTAGGCAATGGTGTAGAGTCTTTGTTGGATGGCTGAATTGGAACCAATTGGAATGACGGGCATCGCTTGGCTGTGTGTCCTTGAATGCCACATATCTGGCAATGGCCCAAGTAAGGGCGTGGTGGTGGACGATTGTTACGAGTTGTTGTGCCAGAGTTCGAAATCATTGCAGGATGAGCATAGGAAATTAGCGACGAGCGCCAGCCTATATGGCCATGAGGACTTGGACGCCAATTATTGTTGGGATTTTGAGTTCGCCAGTTCGTATTGGTCCTGTTTGTTGGGTTGGCAGTAGCTGGAAAGTGAGTAGATCCCTTTGTGTTTCCTTGAAGAGAGGCTTCAAATGTTAAAAGTTTCTCATGGAGCTCATAAAAAGAAATGGGGTTATCACGAGTTTGAACGGCACAAACCAATTCATTATAATCATCTCCTAGTCCATCAAGAATCTTCTCAGTAAGATCTTCCTCATCTATTGGTGCACCAAGTATAGTAAGTTCATCTGCACGTGCTTTAACCGAGTGAAGAAAGTCAGTGATATTCAGAGTGCCTTTGGTGGAATTTCTGAGAAGAGTCTTGACTTGTTTAATATGTCCTCGAGATGGTTTGGGATAAGTGTTAGCTAAGATGGTCCATGCTTCCTTTGATGTTTTGGCTCTGGCAACAAACGGAATAATTGTAGGAGAAAGTGAGCCAATGAAAGCATTAAGGATGAGCTGATCTTGGCGAACCCATATGTGGTAGGCAGGATTTGGTATGGTTAAGTTGTTTGCCATCACAGTGAGAGGTAGACAGGGCTTGGAGCCGTCAATATATCCAAGAAGATCGTAGCCTATAAAAAGAGTTTGAAATTGAAGTTTCCAAGAGACATAGTTGTTGGTAGTGAGTTTGAGTGGGGCTTGAGCAGAGGTGTTTATGGTGATGAGTTGAAATTCAGTGGTCTGGAGAGTGGTTGAATTTGTTGGAGTGGCTGTGATTGTTGGAGTGAACGAGCTTGGGGTGTCCGTCGAGGTGGTTTGAGTAGTCATTATAGCGTAAAAAGGAGGAGAAAAAAAAACTGGAGTTTTTCAATAGGTAGAAAGGTACTCTGATACCATGTATGAAGTCACAAAGATGAAGACAAAAGCTCACGTGTTTCCATTACTATTCAGGAGTTATATAATACAAGTTTTGTTCCTAAATATAAGGATACAGCTTAGAGATATTTACATTTGATATATGCAAAAATAACAAACAAACTAACTAAAAGATAATAACAAAGGTCTAGGAGAACAGCTGTCATCTAATATACACTTGTAGCCTAATGCAGTCATCTTGACAGTAGTAATTGAGTTTTAACAGGGTTTAAATCTCATATAAAATTTTTATCATGTAGATGAAAATCACTGTATTTATGTAAAAGTCTGATGGTAGGTTGTAATTTTAATTCTGATGTTAATGACACTATATTGGCTAAGCATGAGAATGAGTGTATTGAGACCATTTTGAAATTGTTGTCCTTAATTTTTGAGACGAAGGACATAGGTTTAGCATATTGTATATTTTGTGTTAAAAAAGATCATTCTAGTTTTGTTTCCTATCACAAGAGTTATATATCATAAAGATTCTAGAATATTTTTTTAACCGTGGGATTTGCTACCTTGTTGATGTTTCTATGTCGAAAGGTGATCATATGAGTTTTTATGTATGTCCATGACTCCATAAGTATACAAAGAAATATCCAGAGAACCATATCTAGTACGATTAGTAGTTACAAGTATGCTATAATGTATAATTGCCCTAGTATTTGTCATGACATGGATCTAGTCAAAAGGTATCGATGTTGTCCTTAGAAAAGATATTGTGATACCTGAAGAGTGTTGCTGTCAGTTGTTCTATTTGTTTCAGAATGAATAACTTGGGATTGAAATATATATCCAAATATCGACTAATTATGAGAGTTAGTCGAGCACAAATAGTTATTAGACTTGTGCAATCTTACTACATAGAGTAGCAAGAAGTATATCTTGTAGTATATAACTTGACAGCTGAAGAAATTATTTGGTATAAATGTATTGGGCATCTAATGATATTAGTCGTGAATATGAGATCCATGATAGTTGTGCAATTATCTCATGTTTTGAGGATCTCAAATATCATGATGGAATTAAACGCTCGATATTGTTTTTGTGAGAGACATTAGGAAAGAAGGTGTCTTTGCAATATATCTACGTAAATGATGGTCTGCAATCATCATGCTCTAAAGATGTTTAGAGATGTACTTGTCGGTAATGTTGAATCTCTAAAAATACGTAGAATATGATATTTAGTGTATCAGAAAACTCTTGATTAATTTTTATGTGTACATAGATGAACAATTTTGAGTTCATGTGTAATCTATTCTTTGCATGCACATATAAATTATGTCAAACGGCTTAAGATTGGTTCACTCACACGAACAATCACCTCAAATACTTTGGGGAGTGCTGAGATGTGACAAAGTGGTCATAGTGTGTACGTGATCCGGTTACCTTAATAAGATATAAAGATAAGATTACAACAAGTAATCGAAATGGATTTTGTTATCCTTTAAACCTGTTTAGTAGCCATATTGAGTTTTCAATTTGAGATTCTCTGGATGAATGAATATAAAGAGAACTCAAGTTAGGTATCGGGGAATACCCGAACTAGGGGAATACCCGAACTAGGTTTCATGGGTTACTTTTCTTCTTGACACAGAAAGGGACACTGTGCGGCAGTAGTCTGCTCCGCTAGACTACCTTCCGCCTTCTCGGTTGTTTCGGGACGAAAGACAATTTGATTACAATTTAAAGAAAGCTTGCAACATGAAATTGAAATACATTGAACATAACTTGATCATTGATTGCTTGAAAGCTAGAAATTACAATAGATTGAAAGTAAGAGATTACAATAGCTAGTGCAGGGGGCGAACACTAGAAAGCTTGAAAATGTTTGACAGACTAATACCCCATATAATAGACTTCGGAACAAAAATCCAAATGACAGGAGTAGATAT
This sequence comes from Fraxinus excelsior, assembly GCA_019097785.1. Classification (NCBI taxonomy): domain Eukaryota; kingdom Viridiplantae; phylum Streptophyta; class Magnoliopsida; order Lamiales; family Oleaceae; genus Fraxinus; species Fraxinus excelsior. The sequence goes on along the minus strand of CM032628.1, from coordinate 31,023,632 downwards.
CATTTGGCTTTAGAATCATACTTTTTCTTTTCTATTTTCTAACTATTTTACGAATTAAATAAATATTTACAATACGGGGCTTAAGCAAAGTTGCAGCCCGTGACATTCTCCCCCACTTGTTTTGGTGACGTCCTCGTAGCCGTCAATGAATGATATGCTTCAATTAATGATTTGAAGGCTTCAAGGTCTTTTTCACTTTCCCAAGTATTCTCCTCGCTGCTGCATCCTCTCCATTTGACCAAGTACTCTTGATGATGTTTTCTAGAAGCCCGAGTAGTTCGATGGTCAAGAATCTCTTCAGCAACCTTATTTTCAACTCTTTTCAGTTCAAACACCGGTAGCTTGGGTTCATTTCTGGATGCGTCCTCCTTGTCGGCAAAGTATGGCTTGAGTACGCTAACATGAAGGACCTTGTGGATTTTGCACCATGAAGGGAGTGCAACTTTGTATGCGACTTTGTCGATCCTCTTCACGATAGGTAATGGTCCAATATACTTTGGCACCAGTCTTGAATCTTTCACTCTTGTCAGTTTATAACAGTTTCTGTCAGGGAACTTCACCATTACCAGATCTCCAACATTAAATTCCACAAAATGTCACTTTAGATCTGCAGCCTTCTTGTACCGTTTCTGAGCTTTCTCAAGATAACTTCGAGCAATTTCAATATTTCGTTTCCACTCTTGAGAGAAACGTTTTACTTGAGGGGACTTGGTACTTTGATCAATGTCTACAGTGTGAGGGAGTAGCGGTTGCTGGCCAGTAGCAATCTCAAAATGACTCTTATTGGTGGAAGAGCTCTTTTGGGCATTAAAACACATTTGTGCCACATCCAAAAGCTTCACCCAATTTTTCTGCGAAGTAGAGATAAAGTGCCGAAGATATTCTTTCAGCACAGAATTGAAGCGCTCTGTCTGTCCTCAGATTGGGGGTGAAAGCTAGAGCTCATGCTCAAAGTTGAACTAAGAAGTTTGAACAACTCGGTCCAAAATATGCCAGTGAATCGAGGATCCCGATGTCCTTAGGCAGTCTCCAGTATTTGACAATATGTTTGAAGAAAAGTTGAGCTGTCTCTTCGGCTGAGACATACTTGGGCGCTGCGATGAAAGTTGCATATTTGGATAGACGGTCTACCACGACGATGATTGTGCTAAAATCTCCAACCTTTGGCAAACTGGTGATGTAGTCCATCGATACACTCTTGAATGGTCTAGTTGGGACGGAAAGGGGCTGCAGTAAGCCTGCCTTTTTCTGATGATCTGACTTATCTTGTTGGTACACAAGGCAAGTTTTCACATAAGTTGCAATGTTGTCCCGCATTTGAGGCCAGTAGTATACACGTTGCAATAATGTAAAAGTGCGTTCCTCTCCAGGATGCCCTGCCCAAATCGTGTCATGGCACTCCGTGATTAATGATTTCCTCAAATCTCCGTCTTTGGGAACATAAAGATGATCTCCTTTAGTCTTTACTAGACCCCCATCGAGCCAAAACTGACGAGTCTTGCCCTGCTTAATGAGGTCAACCAAATATTGAGTAGCCGGGTCCTTATCCAGAAGTGCCCGAATTTGGTCCCTTGTATTTGTAGTCACTGCGCTCCCTGAAAGAGCAGTCATATAGCAAATGGTGGCTAGGTCGGCCTGACGACTAAGAGCGTCCGCAACATGATTGCTAGATCCAAGGCGATACTCTAACATAAAATTGAATTCTGACAGAAGTTCTTCCCAACGAGCCTGTTTGCTCGATAGTTTCGGTTGGGACATGAAGTAGCTCACTGCAGTATTATCTATCTTCACAATAAAGGGAGACCCAAGCAGATAGCGACGCCATCTCCTAAGGCAATGAACTACTGCCAACAACTCCTTTTCATGAGCCGAATAACGACGTTCTGCCGGATTCAGCTTCCGGCTCTCGTACGCTACTGGATGTCCTTCTTGCATGAAGACTCCACCAAGTACAAAGTTTGAGGCATCAGTGTGCACTTCGAAAGGTTTTGTCATATCCGGTAAGGACACCGGGTTCGTCCACATCGATTTCTTCAACCTTTCGAAAGCAGTTTGACATTGGGATGACCAATCTCAATCCTTATCCTCTTTGTCAATTCTGTAAGGGGCAATGCAATTTCTGAGTATCCCTTCACAAATCGGCGATAATAATTGCATAACCCGAGAAATAAACGCACATCATATACATTCTTTAGTGGTTGCCAATCCTTGGTGGCTGTAACCTTTTTCGCCTCCATGCGTATTCTGCCTTGCTCGATGATGTGACCCAAAAAACCGATTGACGTCTCAGCGAATGAGCATTTGGACGGTTTGGCATAGAGTTCATTCTCCCGTAGCCGATTAAAAACCTTTCTCACATGTTGCACATGTTCCTTCAATATCTCACTATAGATGACTATGTCATCCATGTACACCACCACAAAGTCATCCAAGAACCCGTGAAGTACCCGATTCATCATCGTACAAAATGTTGCTGGAGCGTTTGTCAAGGCAAAAGACATGACTTTAAATTCAAAGGCTCCATATCTAGTTACCACCGTAGTCTTGGCTTCATCTCCCTCCTTAATCCAAACTTGTCAGTATCCGGATCTAAGATCAATCTTGGTATAGTACCTAGCCCGGCTTAATCGATCGAAGCAATCGGCGACTAGCAGAATAGGATAGCTATTCTTTACAGTGATCTTGTTCAAGGCTCGATAGTCGCAACACATTCTGAGAGAACCGTCGGCATTTTTCTGAAACAACGCGGGAGCTCCATATGGTGATTTTGCGGGTACGATAATCCCACTTTCCAGCATTTCTCCCAACTGTTTCTGAAGCTCTTCAAGCTCCGGTTGAGACATACAATACGGTGCTCTGGCGGGAGGCTTAGCACCTGGAATGAGTTCGATCTCATGATCGATTGCCCTCATTGGTGGCAATTTCTTTGGTAACTCCTCCAGCATGATGTCCTCAAATTCCTTAACAAGCCGTCTGACAGGTTTTGGAATAGGACCAGTTGTTTCTTTGATCTCCTCTAGTCGAAGAGTGCACAAAAATGAGGGCTCATTCCTCTTGAAACCCTTGTTGAACTGCATGGCCGAGATACTCTTCTCGCCTATCTTTCTACCCTGAGTTGTGATGATGCATGGTTTACTACCCATCATCATCAACGAATCAGCATACGACAACACAGCTGTCTTAGTATCCCGAAGAAATTCCAATCCTAGAATGAGCTTAAAATCATCCATTTGAACGACCGATAGATTTGTCCTTCCTTCAAAAGGACCTGCTTTGATTGCCACATATTTCGCTATTCCAGCTATTGGTTGGGCAACAGAGTTGATTGCCTTAACTTTCCCGCTACCTTTCTCCAGAACAAGTCCGAGTCGCTCTATTTCGGTACTTGCGAGGTAGTTGTGGGTAGCGCCCGTATCCACAATAGCCCTTATTGGCTTTCTATTGATCTTTACATCAATGTACATTAGGCCTTTTGCCATGCAAATGCGAGCCTTCGATTCCTCAATCTTCGGTTCTTTCGAGGGAACATCGTCCCTTTTTGTAGCTCTGTGCGATATTGTATTACACTGATGGGAGAACGTACCCACTACATCCTCGTCCTCTTTGGAATCAGTCTCGCCATGAATGCTAGCTTGTAGGGCATCTTGCTTTGAACTTGATCCCCCAACTGCTAGTTAACAATACGCGTTCACCATCCATTTCTGAGGATATTCCGACACCCAACGGGGTCCTTCACATAAGAAGCACATCAATTTAGGAGTGACATCAGATCTGCCCCCGTTGCTTTTCCTTTATTCCAGTTATTACTGGTGCTGCCATGAAAGTTCCCTTGACGACTGTTTTGATAGGTTCCTCCACTGTTCTGATGGTAACGCTCTCCCCCATTTGAGTTTGAACTAGTTCTGTGAGGTCTATTTCCACCTCCAACCGATTGGCTATTCCCAGAAGGCCGATCTTTTCTAGATTCCGACTGATAGTCATTCACACATTCAGCGGCTCCCATGGCCGTGCTCAAATCAGCGACCTTTTGTCTTTGAAGCTCCGTGCGTGTCCACAGTTTCAACCCTTCTATGAAGGTAAATAGCTTATCCTTCTCCGACGTATCTCGGATATTCAGCATATGCCCGGAAAAGGCTTTCACATACTCCCGAATGGAGCTTGTATGTTTCAGTTCTCATAAAGCCCGACGTGCCTCATATTCCACATTCTCTAGAAAAAATTGAGATCTGATCACCACCTTGAGAAGATCCCAAGAATCTATTTGGACCATGTTGGCCTGAATATCAGCATATTTAGCTCGTCACCACAGTTTTGCATCCCCACCAAGATACATGGTAGCTGTTGTCACCTTTCTCGCTTCGTCATTGATCGAAGCCGCAAGAAAGTATTGTTCCATATCGAACAAGAAGTTCTCAACTTCTTTAGCATCGCGTGCTTCTCCGTAGGTATACGATTCTGGAATTCTGAGCCTATGCACAGACTCTTGTGCGGTAGCCTGCACATTGCCAACTGCGCGTTGAAACACTAGTAATTGAGCTCTCAACGCTTCTATCTCATCCTGCAGATCAGGTATGGTAGCAACAGAGTCAAACATCGCTGTGCAAGCCTCTTGGCTTTTATCTAGTCGGATGCGTAGTTCCCGAATTTTCGTCTTAGCCACCTCGACCTTTTCTCCGAGGCTCTCCATAGCAAAACACAATATAGTGTTTGTCACCTCAAGCGCATCCAAACGCTGTTTCGTGTTCATCTTTTGAACATTTACCAACTATGTGGTGTTCGAGAAAATTGGGTTAGTTTCCATAGCTTTCTTATCGAGATCTTGAGCCGCAGCTCTGATACCAACTTTCACGGGTTACCTTTCTCCTTGACACAGAAAGGGACACCGTGCGGCATTAGTCTGCTCCGCTAGACTACCTTCATCTTCTCGATCGTTTCGGGACGAAAGATAATTTGATTACAATTTAATGAAAGCTTGCAACACGAAATTGAAATACATTGAACATAATTTGATCATTGATTTCTTGAAAGCTAGAAATTACAATAGATTGAAAGGAAGAGATTACAATGGCTAGTGCAGGGGGCGAACACTAGAAAGTTTGAAAATGTTTGAAAGACTAATACTCCCTATAATAGATTTCAGAATAAAAACCCAAATGACGGGAGTAGACATTATTTGGCTCTAGAATCATACTTTTTCTTTTCTATTTTCTAACTATTTTACGAATTAAATAAATATATACAACACGAGGCTTAAGCAAAGTTGCAGCACGTGACACTAGGACTTGTACGGTGTTATTTTTTTTATAAAGGATATGACATACGCCCTAAGAATGAGAGAAAACATCGTAGTACGTGTTTCATACCACGTGTGCTTTTACAACCAATAATGGGTAAATGAGTGAATGGACTCATACTTCCTCATTGTGTGAGACCTTGAGGTTTATATAGCCTCATATATACTCTTATGACTTTTGACTGTTTCTTAATATTTTATTTCGGTGTTGCTACTTTAGCATGTTGCCAATAACTATAATTGATTCGGTTTGATGAGACATGTCTAGGAAAATAGCTGATTTAAAGTTGAAGGATTCAAGTAGGAAAGGAAAAATATTTTGACCAACATTTATATTTGTATTCACCGGCCGGACAATTGTGTTTAACCATTTAGGGTACAGAACATAATTATGAATACAATGATATGATGTCGGGTTCAAGTATGTTCTATAAATATTCAAGGGATCAAAAATACTTGAATTAATGTTGAAAAATGAGTTTGAGGTATAGCGAGATGTAATGTTCATCTAGTTGAGCTATTATATATCCCTAATAGGTTTATAGTATTGTGAGTACTCGCTGGTTGCACGATCTATTTGTCGTATGAATTTTTTGTGAGATAGATCTTGAGAAAGATCTAATGTGTTACATTCGATTGTCCCTTGTGGTTCGGATCAAGCCCATCATGTGCGAGTGGGAGATGTTAGAAAAATACGAGTCGTGTGTCGCCCATGTTGGATGACCCGACCCACAAGTTATTAAAAGGGTTGGAGGGAATTGTTTGAATTTGAATTTCAAACATACAACTCCCTACAACCACCATTAACTCCCATACAACTTCCATTGATTATGCATGGGAAGTAAAAGAGGGAAAATGATGGTATGAAAAATTAAGGGAAAATTCGTATAGAAATTAACACCAAAATTGAAAAGTCCTTAGAACTATATTTTGGATATGAAATTTCACAAAAAATTGACACTTAGATTGTGGATAATAATCTCCTTCCATCATGATCGGGATTGGGACAAATGAAGAACAAGAAATGCAGATTGTTGGGGTTTTGGAATACAAGATGATTCAACAATCAAAAGATCATGGAATTCATCATTTTAAGTGAGTTTCTTGACCCGAAATTCATGTTAAAAAATACTGTGAATTCTTACAGCGTGAATGAAATGTTGGTTTTAAAAATTTGATCTTTGCTCTTAACCTTTTCAATAATATTGTCTTTCAAAATATAGATATAGTTCAATTACATTTGCATTTGCTCCTATACAAGTAATAAGAATACAGAAATAAGTCATACGTATAAGTGTCAAGATTTATGTTTTCCAAATATAGAAAAATTATAATATAGATTCTTACTATTTCGATTTCATGAATTCGATGTACAAACAATCCAAAAATAAAAATAAAAAAAAATCAAAGCAATGACTAGGCCGCTGGCAGTTTGCAAGAAATGTTGTTATGGACCATTTATAAAGTACTTCAAAACTTTTTGTTGAACTTTTATTTCATTTTTGTGTTTATTTTAAAGCAATATTTAGTAGAATCTTACAATTTACAATCCGATTCGCAAGACCCCACTGTCTTTGAAAAGGAAATAATCCATTAAAGCTTAAATCCAACATACAAACATAATTTTCTGTCTTTGAACAAAACATTATTGATTTGAAATGTGGAAAATTACAGTCACGATACCAAATTTTTCAATTTATACAGACTTAACCCAAACATTTTAATTGTATCATCTACGATATCAAATCTTTCAAAAATTAACATTTGTAGTCCAAATGGATGGAAATATCCAGTTTAACTGTTAGTTGACTATAATAATAAACTTTGATCAATTTTTAAAATGGTAAAATAGCAACTTTACAATTTTAATATAAGATACAATAAAAATTATATTTGAAAAAAAAGAGAGAAAAATAAAAGGCTCTCTCCTCCCCTTCTTCACACATCCCTTTCCTAACCCATCCCAAATGCCACCACCACCATCCGCCTCGACGCAGGCAAACTTCAAATTCCCCGAATTCCTCGGAGCAAACCAAAAACTCGATCATATTCGAAGTCTAAATCTAAAATTACTGCCAAGACCTATCTAAATACATCATTTTTATGGGTGTTAACTGTGTGCGGATATAATCAGAATAATTTAGGAAATAAGATGATAATTATACTATCGATTTAGGGATTTTGCGGGATTTTACATTTTACAGTGGGAAACATCTTGGCGGAATTTTGCCTTTTCGTACTGATAATTTAGTGAAGAAGATGAAATTGTTGGTGTGGAGGCGGCGATGGTGCTAATGAATTTAGGGAAGAAGATGAAGTTTGGAGTGGAGTGGAGTGGGTGAGTGTGGAAGAAGTTGAAGTTTGGTTTCTTTTCTTATTTTAGGGTTTTTGATTTACTTTTTAATTATTATTTTTATGGATAAAATGTAAAATTACCATTTTACCATTTTTAATTAGTCAAAATTTACTTTTCCTGGTCAACTGATGGTCAAATGATATTTTTCATTCATTTGGACTTCAACTGTTAATTTTTAAAAGATTTAGTATTGTGAATGGTACAAGTGAAATGTTTGAGTCAAATCTACATAAAAGTGAAATGATCGATATGTGTGGCTGCAATTTTCCCTTTGGAATATTATGTTTTGTTGAAAACTTGAAAAATTTACATGAAATTCCTATAACTTTTCTAGGTATGCATCATTATTTTTATTTATTGATCTAAAATGATAGAAATAAATTAAAAATAATAAAATATTTTATTACGTATAGACTCGTAAGGCTTAATGTCTGACTTCCATATCTTACGCTTTTTAGAACTTGCTATTAAGTGCACAATTTGCAATATTGTGCTCTCTTTAATACACAAGTAGGAATTTTAGTTAGCTCAGTAAGTGATGCTAAGCAACAACTTAGTAAATTATTTCTCATTAAGTTCAACTAAATTTTAAAAAGAAACTGATTTTACATAATTCAAAATCGGGACATATTCAATTAACGATTCATAAAAAAAAAAATATCAAGCTTGATTTTACTCATTTTAGTCACTTTTAAACAACTAATTGTTATGATTAATTTAATCTAGAGGGTTTGTACTTTAAATTAATCAAAAACACTACTTGTACAGCCATTAGAGAGCTTTTACAGCTCTCTAATTAGTGTGGGGCCCGCTAATTAATAAGAGAGGACTATAAAATTTACAGCTCCTAATGGCTGTAAGTTCTAAATTAATTGATCCCTTTAGAAATATCATATGGTAATTGATACACAAACTTTCCCGAAATATATGCATACATCCATGTGTACGTGTTTCTACATACACAAATACACACATTACATATGAGTAAATTGTATATTTGGCTCCCAACATTTGAACAAAGTTACGGTATTGTCCTCAACTTTAAGACGATTTCTGTCATCTAATTTTTATGGTTAACCGAGTCACTTGAGTTTTAATAAAGGATAAAACTGCCAAGCCACTTAAACACTACTCCTTATTTGACAGGGATTAATATAATATTTTTAGTAGATTTTGATAAAAGTTGATGAAATGTAGGTTGAAAAGCAATGCATGTCATAAAATGCGTTGTTGAAATTAATTGTTGATTTAGATTTAGAGTAAAATCTCGACTTTAATCCCCATCAAATAACAAAATACTAATATTTTAGCTAACAACTATTTAAATTAATCATACAAGGAGAAAAAGGAGAAAAAAATGTCTTCGATTATAACTGCATCATCTTTCCTCTCCACGAGACTTAACTCGTTGGAGGTTATTAATAGTTGTTTATTCATTCATTTTAATAGTGGCTTTACATTTTGTAAGATTGGCTCGTGCAATGCATTAACAGAAAACTTGGATCGAAAGTATCCTTCGGGCTTAACTCCACTATTTTATGGAAGATTCGAGACAAGAATACGACATAAAAATGGTTGGAGAGAAGATCGCAACTTTAAGCAAAGGTTGGGACCAAATATGCAATTTTTAACTGGAACTTTGCCATAATTAGGCAACCATTTCCATAACCATTATTAGAAGTCATTCACTTCATTTAAGCCCTCTGTCTCCTCATCATCTTCCCTGTTTACACACACACAGAGATATAGAGAGAGAAATGGAAACGGCGTCGTTCCCAGACCCTCCAAATTCACCTCCAAATGTATCTTTTGCACTAAGAGGACCTCACATCAACAATTTCCTTCGAAGCATCTCCACAAAAGAGCCACCGCTCACGGAGGCACCATGCACGCCGCCCCACCTCACCAACTCCCTCTCCGTCAACCTCCACAGTTACTCCCACTCTCAGCCTTCAACACCCCGCCTTTCCTTCACCCCCTCCAATAAACTCGATAACCTCCACACCACCTTCAGATGCATTTGTTCAGTCCTGAAAAAAGACTGCCAGATTCTCTCCGTCGCCGCCTCCGGCGGCCTTGTCTACACTGGGACACAAGGCAACACCATTCGCATATGGAAGCTGCCGGAGTTCACAGAATGTGGGCAGCTCAAAACAAAGGCATGCATGGTTGTTGCATTGGAAGTGTTAAATGATATAATCTATGCAGCATATTCCGATTGCAAGATTAGGGTTTGGAAGAGAACTTGGGAAGGAGTTATTAAGCATATAAGAATTGCCACCATACCCAAGACCGGAAGTTATGTTCGGAGCTACATCGCCGGCAAGGATAAGATGGTAATTTTACATGTTTACATATACTCTTTCTTTTTTAGTTAAAAAACACATGATAGTTAAGGTAGTCAAAAAAGAAGTAATTTTAAGAATCGTGATTCACTAAATAATTAAAGTAAAATAGTAAATTTAATTTACATATACGGATAACGAGACCTTAATTATTAATTTGGCATTTATGACTTAATTATCATTCTACAGTTGTCTAGACTCATATGGCCCAAAGATAATGACAACATAATTAAAGATTGTATGGGCCTACGTAAGCAAACATTATTGAGTTAGCATTGTTTGACACTTATGAATTTCGAAAAAATAAAGTAACATATATGTTTTTTTTTTAATCATGTATGTATAGTCGATTGTACAAAATACGCTTAGTCCTGTTTGTTTTTGATTAAAATTTAATTTTAATTTTAAGTCAAAGTCAGCAATTATTTTTAACCACACATTTCTTGCGGTCGAAAACTTTTCAACCTACATTTTAACAATTTTTATCAAAATTTACTAAAAACCCAATTTTAATCTACGTCAAACAGGGACTTAGTATTATTTTAGCAAGAGTCTTTAACTGTCAAATGGTTTGTTTTAAACATTTCAAGTGAGTGAATAAAAATCCTGAGAAATTTTTCGTTGTCTACAATTATAGAAAATCTTATTTATTATCTATGCTATATATATAATATTTTATTGAAGTCGAACCTAAACTATATTTATATGAAGATTAATGTCTCTTTTATGTTTTGTTATCGTTTTATACCTAGCCTATTATTATTATTCTTTTCATTTTTTACTTTTTCATTATTTTCGCACCTAGCAATTACGTATACAACATACATCATACATCATCGTCAAGAACAAATTTCTTGTTAATTATGTTAGGTATTTTGCTTCAAGAAAATGTAGAAAATAAAATTTTGATAATTCAAAGTCATTTATTTTCAAATTCATCGAAAATCGCACTAAATAACTGAATTGAAAGCACCATTCAACAACTTTTTATACTATTCATGCAACGTACCAAACTCATTAAGTCTGCTCAATTATGTGCAATTATGAATTAAAGTTGCTTCCCATTGAAATTTAAAGTTGCATTCGCTTTGTTAAAAGCATGCATTCACTAATTCAATCATTTTTATTAGTTAAAGTATATAAAATGGGCGATTTGATTTGTGTACACATATACGTAAATATTTGACTTCTTGAGTTAACAGATGAGGCACGTTGGACCAATATCATCACTAGCAATAAACCTATCGGATGACATTTTGTACTCGGCTTCCCTTGACAAGACCGTAAAAGTCTGGAGAATTTCAGATTTCAAATGCATAGAGACAATCCAAGCTCATCCCGAGCCTGTCAATGCAATCGTCGTGGCTGACGATGGGGTACTGTATACAGCATCCGATGATGCCACAGTGAAAGTGTGGCGACGCAATTTTTGTAGTGGTTCTCGACCTCATTCACTCACAGTGACCTTATCGGCGAAATACTCCCCGGTCAAGGCTTTGGCCTTAACCCTAGATGGTGGGGTGTTGTACGGAGGTTGTACGGATGGCTATGTACATTACTGGTTAAAGGGTTGGTTCTCAGGCCAAGTGCAATATGGTGGTGCACTCTCAGGGCACACTCATGCCGTGATGTGCTTAGCTAGCATGGCAAATTACGTGGTGAGCGGGTCTGCTGATTCAACTAGTCGAGTTTGGATAAAAGAACAAGACGGTCAACACACTTGTATTGCTGTGCTCCAGGGGCACATAGGACCTATCAAGTGCGTTGCTGCATTCCATAGACAAGGTTCAGAGGAGAGTGTGGAGGAAGGTTGTACGATTTGCACTGGAAGTCTTGATGGAGTCCTTAAAGTGTGGAGAGTGAGAAACACAAGCCAAATTCAAGATTTGTCCCAAAATTCTTGCTAGTTCTTTGAGCTAGCTTGAAGTGATTGTACATTTTTCTAAAACAATGGGCAAACTTGTTGAAATTAGAGAGTTACAACACTTTAAGTGTACAATGGATTTGTGAACGTATTGGCTTGTTTGGTAAGTAGATCGTTAGTAGTATTAATAAAGGAAAAAGAAAGTTAAAATCATGTTTATTATATTGTCTAGTATTTTCTAATATTATGTTCGAAATTCATATCATGTTTTCTAATATGTTCACAATTAATGGTTGAATCTAAAATGAACCATCTTTTAATAAAGTTAATTCCTAGTTGTGTCGTGTTTGACAATTTATTTATTTATTTGTTTTTTGAGATTACAAGTCGGACAAATTTTATTTTTTAATCGTACATTTTATTAAATCAATAACTTGTATTTACTTTTTAATCACGTATTTAACATAATGTAATGCCCCGTTCTGCATGGATCTAAACGTCACTAGATTAACTTTAATTTACCCTTAGACCATAGACTTAATTAAATAATTAACTATACTTTTAGCAGAAAGCATAAAAATTTAACTTAAGAATTTATTTCAAGAATTATTTAATTCTAAATTACATCATTTCGTATTAAGGGATTATCTAATAATTTTTTTAGAAATAGAGCCACATTATTGACGTGAAATTCTGGGAAGAAAATGAAAAATAAATGTTGATGTTTTTGTTTTCTATCTCAACGGCAATTTTAAAAAATAAATTCGTTTGCACAGTTATCGATCCCGAAACTTCATGAAATTTTATTGTAAAGTAGGAAATACTTTATATTATGATATATCCAAAAATCAGTTTCCATCGGCAATATAGGAGATATTAAAATATTTTTCAAAACCCTCCAGCGACTCGGTTTAGAAGGTAACTCAGCGCAGTTTACTAAAAATGACATATAAAATTTTACACTCCTCGAATCAACATGATTTCAATTTTATTCAGCAGCTAACCCGTGAGACTATCAAACTCCATTGGTTCTGGCCAAAGATTTCAAGTAACGATTGAGTTATAAATTTTTGAATTTCAGAGCAGAAGTTGAAAATTTAGAAAAATAGCAACACTAAATCACTAACACTTTGTTTTGTGGTAAATGGTGACTTGTAAGATAATTTCTATAATACATAACTACTTTTAAACATAAATTATTCATAAAACTGTTCTTCAAATAGTTCCACATTGTTGACCTATGGTTATACCATATGTTTTGATTATAACAAACTAGGGCTGTAAGCAAAAATCGTCAAACCGGAAAATCGAACCGAAACCGCATTTTAGAAACCGTCGGTTTGGTGCCACGTGGACCCGTCAACGAAATGGTTTTGAACCAAACGGTTTGGTTTATGTTTGAGAATTTTAATTGCAGTTTAAAACCAAACCGAACCGGCGAAAAAATATATAAAAATAAAAAAATGAAAAAAATGAATTTTTTTGAAAATTCATTCAAATAAGTAAAATTCAATAGTTTTGTCATTTGTGTATATTTTTGTCAATTTATAACTTTCTATTACATATATATTATTATTACCAAATAATCCTAATTTATATGTAATAATCTCAAAACTAACCTAATATATCAAAAACCCTTTTCCTTCAGAATTCAAATTTCTACAGTTGCTTCTGAGTCTGCATTTTCAACTGGAGGTCAGATACTTGATTCCTTTAGGAGTTTATTAGGTGCAAAGATGGTTGAGGCTTGTATATGCGGAAAGAATTTGTTGCAAATTAATAATGAACCTATAGTGCCGCGCCAATATTTAGATGAAATGGAAGCATTTGATGATTCAATGAAAGTTGTGGAAGGTGGTTTATATTTTCTATTACCATATTTTTAAAGATTCTCTTATCTATCTAGTATCCAATACTATGATGATGTAACGAATGCATTTGTTTGACAATGGAGACTATGAAACATGTGTGACAACAATTGATGTTTGAGTATATGTGAGAAACTGAATTCGTAACAATATACAATGATAAGCTTGTGTAATTGTTATAATTAGATATTATAAACAATTGATTTATTACTATAGTTGGTTATTCTCTCCGTCTAATCAGTAGTTTTCTTTCTCTGAAATGATGATCACGAGGTCTTGTTGAATATCATTATGTTTTTTGGATTTTATATGTAACTTAGTGGACTTGTATTGTAACGTTATCGTAATGTCTTAACTTAAAATGACAAACAAAAAATTATATTTTAGTTTATTGTGATTCACTTTGATTAAGTTGGTATTTAAATTTGTGGTAGATATATTTAGTTTGTTTTAGATTTATTACTAATAAGATATAAATATATATTGAATTCAATGAATTAATGTCATAAAAGTAGACAGACAAAAAAAATACGGTGAAACCGGCGGTTTAAAATCGGACCAAACCGTTAGGTTTAGGTTTGAGTTTTTTTCAAACCGTTCAAAATGGTTTGGTTTAGGTTTGAGTTTTTCTCAAACCGGTTTAAACAGTTTGGTTTGAAAATTTGTCAAAAACCGGTAAAATCAGACTGCTTACACCCCTAAAACAAACAACTTATGTTTATCTCTAACATAATCTTTAAATTGACATGTTGGAAAATTGAGTCAAAAACTATTGAACAAGAAGTTGTCAAAGGAGCTCAAACGAAGATTGATCGCGCACTCATGGGGACAAGGTTTACATCTCGAATCAAGCACTCGCACCAAATTTATCGAAAACATTGTATCTAGACTTCTCTTGACTCGATTGTAAAGGTAAAACATTTTAATACTTAGCAATGACACTTCGAGCTCAAGTGATGGTTTTCTCGTACTTAACACAATCTACGAGATAAAAACATTTGCACAAAATTATTCTTCAAAGGAAAGGTTTTGTAACATATTTCTTAAAAACCATCAAAACAAACTTACATTGAAAAATTAGGGAAAAACATTATTTGCAAACAAAATAAAAAGGAAAATGGCCAGGAGGATTTTTGTCATCTGGACGTCCAGATGGTGAACCGGACGTCCGGTTCGCCAGCAATGGTCACTTTTTTGACCGTTTTGACAAAAGTGTTTCTAATTGTAAGTTGGGTCATTTGGTTCTAAATCAGACGTCCGGTTGGACAGAGACTTTGGCGTTTTCAACTATTATAAATACCAACTCATCTACCATTTAATATGCAACTGTTGAGCATTAAATTTGATACTATTTGAGCCTACATTGATCTTACATATCATTCATTATCAAATTACTTTGCTCTTGAAAAATCTTTGATCAAAAACTAATTTTTGAAAATCATTCTTACATCAAAGATTTACATACCAAATACTTGAGCTTCATTCATTGCTATCCATTTAAGTGTTTGCCTACCTCTTTTCTTATACTCAACCTTGTACTTATCATTAGTTAAGAAGAGAAGTTTTTCACTTGTAAAATTATCCTATATTAAGGGTCGTGTTGAGGTCTCGAAAAGCTCAACGTTGTAAAATGATCGGTGCTCCTTGGTTGTAAGTCACCGGAAGCGTTGTAAAGGGTTGGATTGCACCACAAGTCAATCAACATAGTGAAAATGGCCTTGCTCGTGATGGAGAGATTGGTAACGGGGGACGTAAATCATTGCGTTGGAAAGAACCTCCATATTATATTGTTTGCACTTTCTAACTCTTTTATTTAACGTTTTCTACTTTGTGCAAACTTGTCTCGATTATCTACGTGCCTATTTGCATTTGGTCTGATTCATTATCATTTGTGTGATTATTAGTGTAAAATTTTGTATGCTCAAAGAAACTGTTTTAAAAACCAATTCACCCCCCTCTTGGTTAGCCAATCTTGAGTTTTCACACATATGATGTTTATAGAAATCAAATTAAAAGAAACATAAATATTGCATTATCGAATTAGAAACGTTAAGTCGCCGGCATTACCATAGCATGTTGTATCATTCTCTACCATCATCCGTATCCCAAGCATATCAAATCAACCTGTAGGAGGGAAATTAACCCATGAGTTTGAAACTCAATAGATATCATCAGTGCATTTCGTTATCAAATTAGAAATTTCGAACTGTAGATTTATACCATCGCACGTAGATGTATTTCTGACAAAATTCGATTTCTATAGTATTATCGTAACACGTAGAGTTGGAGAATGATCATTCAAACTATAGCAGTGCCGAAGCACCGTACCCGGAGGTACCAATTCATTCAAACTTTTAAAGAAAAATCATAATTTGAAAACGAAACAAATATTTGCACCTCTACCTATTTTCATTTAAAAGCTTTTGACAATATAAAGTTGGACGATGATTGTTGCTTCCCGACGGCACCGGAACTTTTAGAAATCTACTATTTTCTTATGTTTTTTTTTCTTTCCTTTGAAAATCTTTTTCCTTGATCAAAGTGTGCACTTTTTCTTTGTAAAACTTTTATACAATTATATATTGAAAATGGGATTGGAATGATTTGGAGAAAATGAAAAGTCTATACTCTTATTTGTCTTTAAAAAATGGTGGCTATTGATTATATTTTACACCGATAATGTACATACTAGATTCACGAAACAAAATATTAGATTTACTAATTGAGTACCAGATATGCAGAATAGATATCGTATTAGTGAAATTTACTTAAAGCGTGGGCACGCCTTACTGAATTGAAATTTTGTCATACGCGGAAGACTCATAAATTCACTTACCGAAATCTAATTTGAGAAGACAAATTCGTATGGATTCATCACTTCCCAATCTTGAACGCATCTTTCTTTAATTCAAACTTTGTCCTTTCAATAAAAACACATAGACAAATTAAGCATATTCTGAAATTAAGCATAAATAAATCAGAAACGAGAAAGATGAAAGGCAAGTATTGCGTTTGGCCAAGGCAAGTGTTGAACACTTTGTCCTTAAGATGAATTTGCCCCACATCGGTGCTAATGGTTTCTAGCAATCATCTCCCAAGATACAACGACCACGTCAAGCCATAGGAGCACTCCAAATGGCTTAGACCAACGAACTCAAACGGAGTTCCCTCTCTACTATAGCCATGATTTTAATGCAATGAATAACTACTTTTACAAAGTGTTTTATGTAAAACTAAAGTAAAACATGGAATGAAATTATGTATTTTTTCCCTCATAAAATCCAAACACATGGGATCTATTATATAATAGTTGGAAATGTTTGTCAAAAGACACAACCATACCAAGAGACACATCTCTTGAAATTAAGATTCATAATTATTGGAAAGTAATCGTACCAAAAGTCATGATCTTCCATATGAAAAGACACATCTTTTCATCTACACATTTTCTAGAATATTCCACAATATTCTATATGATTTTCCAATAATTTCAAGTATTAAGCGGTTTAAGTTTGACTTAATTTCTCATTCACCAAATAACGAATTCCGCTTAAATCATTTAAATTGGTTACCCCAATTTCCGATACGATTTTCCAACAATCCCCCACATGAATAAAAATTAATGTAAATAACTATGCAGACACTAGAAGAAAGAGGGCGGAAAAACACTACATCCGAAAAGGTAGCTTTTGGCCTTGAACCTCCCTTAGTGAAATACTATCGGACTTACTTGGCTAATTGGTGAATGTGATGTCTTGAACCACTCAGCCGTTGGTGTAAGCCAAGACAACAGTATTTACACAATGTTTTCCCTAAACCGTTCATGGTTTTCACGATTGTGTCTATTTTGGCCCTAGACCACTCTTGGATTTCATAAGTGTTTTAGAGAATTTTAGCCTCAACCAATTCTCGTAGAAACGACTCTACTTCACACTTACATAGGTGACTTCCTATTAAGAGTATTCTGTCATACTCCACTTGACTGAATTAAGCTATAGGAATCATTAAAAGTGTATTTTAACCTTTCAATCATTTTGCAGAAAACACAATGAGTTGGAAATAACTTCCTAGGTGTTTCATGGAATCTTCATAACTTAGTTGTCCCTTTGAACCAAGATCTTGGGATCTCCAATCAACAAGGTAGGATTACCATTATAAAGACTCTTACGTAATAGGCTAATCTCATTCCCTTCGATATGCAGTATACTTGATCTCTTGGTAAATCTCTTAAAGGTATCACGAGTTTATACCATTGAGATTAACTGCTTAACAGTATTATGTCTATGACTTACACGTCTAGTTACATGTGACTTAGTATCTTATCAAATATAGCTAGCCAACGATCGATTCATTTGATAGATACAATTTATCACCACCAAGAAATCTTCTCATGAAGCTACATGCTTCTCATTAGCTTTATCTAAAGCTTTTTCATATCCAAACAACATTTTTAGATGATTTCTATAAACACTAGATTAGTCAATCACTTTTATTAGTGGATTTCAGAAACATGGGTATTCAATATCATCATTGAAACATTACAATGGATTTGAACTTTATGAATATTATTCAAATATTCCAATTGTTCTTGCATGTCCAAACAAATGCCAAAATCGACTTTTATCCCATTGCATCCACTTTAGACTCAGTGTATATAATCCTTATAATTAATATAAGGGTTTTCTACTTTTTACACCTTCATAAATATATTTATATGATCATAAGGTATAGAAAAATGTAACTTTTAACATAAGTTACTCCCATAATTTCTCAATTAGGAATGCATGTGCAATTAGTACTGTTCTATTCATAAATCTTGAACTTTTCATATAAGTTCGCAAGCATTGACGTTAACCTCCACATTTTCTAGGTTGTACTTGAACTTAGAGTTCATCAACTCTTTCA
Source organism: Fraxinus excelsior (assembly GCA_019097785.1). NCBI lineage: Eukaryota > Viridiplantae > Streptophyta > Magnoliopsida > Lamiales > Oleaceae > Fraxinus > Fraxinus excelsior. The sequence continues at coordinate 31,005,001 of CM032628.1, read as the reverse complement.
TAGTTCAATTCATTTATCGAATAGATAATGTCCATATCGAATACTTCTTGAAAGTTGAAGTACTTTCAAAATAGTTGTCTTCAACCCCCAATTTATTTCAATTGAATTTTTATACAATGGACTTCAATCCAACAATCTTCAATTTGATCACACACAATTTGATCAAGGTCATCACATAAACCAACTTAATTGGTATAGTATAGTCCAACAATGAAGGGCTAAACAACTCGATTCACAATAATTGCATATTTTCCAAACATATGCAATGTATTAAATTTGCGACATTTCACATGATAGCTGAATGAATGAATCAAATATAGACTGAAAAGTTGTGTTCTCAAAAAACACAATCCTACAAAATGACACATCTCTTCATCTGAATTGATCCCAAAATATTTTATAATATTCTACACAATTCACCAATTTCAAATTTTGTCATATTTTATGCAAGTACAATTTTGTATAAATCATCTCATTTAATTTCATCAAATTAATTGAGACCATCATCATTAATATAATTTTTCATATTCCAATAAAAAGGAATAATCACGAGAGTTCATATACTTTCAATAACTAGTTGGCATTCTTCCAACATTTATACATTTTCAATGTTTAGGAGTAAATTCTCCTTTCTATCAATTTGTTGCCTAAATTGTATTAGTCTCAACAATATCCAATTCATCACGATCAAGGTGACGATATAGTAATTTATGTTCCAAACATTTATACATTCATTGTATAAATTTATTCCAATTTAGTCAACACATACTATGACAAGAAATGTCAATGTCTTATGGAAATCCATGTATTTCCATATTATGTTGCTATCTCAAAATATACAAAGGAACTTCTCTTTCATATTACTTTACTTGGTTATTCAATTTTGGACCCATAGTCCCATGTACAATTTATCGAAGTCAAATGAACGAAACACACAAACATTAGTCAAACCATCTTTATATTGGAACTACACTTGTCAATAATGATGGTGTTGCCATGGTTTCATAATCTGGACCAACAGGGTAATTTCACATTAAGGAATTAGTCTTTATCGAGACCAACCGCACCCTTACATGTGCTTCTAGATCGCAAAGTGATCAATATTATAATTTTGGCTTTTGGACAGATTAATGTCACCTCTCTTTGAGACAAACATGACACTAAGCCCAACAACTTTACTTAGCCAACTTCACATGGTGGCCTACACAAATCCACCAATTAAATTAACCAGAACCAAATGGCCAATCATGATTTGGTACAAACCTTGAACTAGTCATATTAGCTCGATAAACTGTTTTAAGTATTGAACAACGTTCAATCGAATTTGATCATTTCTCATCTCAGTATCAAATTCATATGTGTGCAATAATAATTATTTTGAACTATCTTTGAAAACAGTTTAACCCCACTCGGCATTCCACATTTACCAGATTGAGGTATGTTTGTTCAAAGATTTCAACTATATCTCAATTTGTATTCTCTTTTAAGAACAATTTCTTTTCTAAGAAGAATTACACAATTTTTACAGACTACAGTTTTTATCCTTTACAAATTAATGTCATTAACAATCATCATTGTCAAGGATATTAGCATCATTACCAACTATAGACACCATCTGTGCTCTATAAAATATTTTCGTATCCCAATAATAGGGCAAGCAGTTTCCACTTGATTTAGGCTTCAAATGCCACCAAATCCATTTACAAACTTGGTCCGCTAACTAGGCTATTTGATCAAAACATTTGTTTGAAATCCAAACCCTTGTGTGGGTATATAGTGAAAAGAAACTCCATTTAACCATAAAGGTGAGTGCCAAAACCATGCTCCCTTTGCATGAGTAAGTGAGAATAATATATTAAAAACTCTTCAAATGAAAGAACATAAATTTCCCTTCATGCATGCACACTTGTCAAAATATAATAAACACTTGCATGCACCATTTGGTAACCATCAAATAAATTCATGATAGACTGTCACGTTCAAATAATCTCTTGAATTTGAGCATGTTCATGTAGCAAATATGCTGCTCGAAATCATCATACTATAAGATGACAAAATATTTCATCAAGTGATTATCACCAATTAACTATAATCACTATTGATTCTATGCAATTAATCATTATAATACACAAATTCATGAAAAATGTCATATTTACAGCATATCGTATTTGGGACATGTACCGTATATTTGGCCAAAGTTGACACGAAGTCACTCCTACTAAAGTTTAGTTTTCGACACTTAACCAATTTTCTCGATTTCTAAACTAATTTTCCATACTCATCGAACACAAAGAGACTATCACCATCGATTTACTCATATATATTATATATGCATCACAAAATGTCGTTAAAATCACGATCACTTACGGAATCAGATTCTCAACAACATATTGAAGACAAATCTGGAAGCAAAACTAATTTGTTTGAGATGAAGTCTTTTAACTTCTTTTACAATTATAAGGCAATCCCTTTTAAATAAAAAGACATGATTCTTATAACATGCATACTTCTGAATAAATGCAGCCAATTCAAAAAGGATCAAAACTATCCATATTTCGAAACTTTCACCAAAGAATTATATTCAATCAATAGCCATGATTTTTCCACTACACACAAACTGCATTTCTTTCCAATTTTTTCCATTAACTGTCTTTATATGTATATGTTTTATTCCTGCCAAATACATCATGCAAAGAATTTACACAAATATGCAATTTGACAAAGTAGAATATAATTATGGACAAATAGTTCATTCAAATTCCTTCCACTAGTAAGCCAACTTTCATGGTATTAGAAAAATAATGGAAATACACGTACTGGATCTGAAGCCATCTATTTGCAATCATATATAATACTTTATTCATGCACAATCTTATGGAATAATATTTCGATGTATAATAATGCGAATTTAAATTATCATGCAAATCAAAATCAGAATGAAAGGTACCAAACATTAAAATTTGGCCATTAAATGGTTTCTGCCTTTCCCCATATTTAAACAGTTTATTTGAATTCAACAAGTAAACATTCATATGAGTAAATCCCTCATTTCATAAACGAAACCATATTTAAATCTCACACGTGCATATATTCAAATTGCACGTGAAAATCAGATTCTAAAGAGATTAGAATATGAAATGCACACAAATAAAAAAAAATCATCTTAAGATTGTTGGATATATTTTACATCGATAATGTGCATACCAGCTTCACGAAACAAAATATTGGATTTACTAATTGAGTACCGGATGTGCAGAATAGATATCATATTAGTGAAATTTACTTAAGGCGTGGGCTTACTGAATTGAAATTCTGTCATAAGTGGAAGACTTATAAATTTACTTACCGAAATTTGATTTGAGAAGACAAATTCGTATGGATTCACCACTTCCCAATCTTGAACACATCTTTCTTTAATTCAAACTTTGTCATTTCAATAAAAACACATTAACAAATTAAGCATATTCTGAAATTATGCATAAATAAATCAGAAATGAGAAAGATGAAATGCAAGTTTGCGTTTGGCCGAGACAAGTGTTGAACACTTTGTCCTTAAGATGAATTTGCCCCGCATCGGTGCTAATGGTTTCTAGAAATCATCTCCCAAGATACAACGACCATGTTAAGCCATAGGAGTACTCCAAATGGCTTAGACCAACGAACTCGAACGGACCCTCTCTACCATAACCATGATTTTGATGCAATGAATAACCACTTTTACAAAGTGTTTTATGCAAAACTAAAGTAAAACATGGAATGAAATTATGAATTTTTTCCCTCATAAAATCCAAACATATGAGATCTATTATATAGTAGTTGGAAATGTTTGTCAAAAGATACAACCATACCAAGCGACACATCTCTTGAAATTAAGATTCATAATTATTAGAAAGTAATCATACCAAAAGTCACGATCTCCAAAAGTCAAGATCTTCCATATGAAAAGACACATCTTTTCATCTACACATTTTCTAGAATATTTTATATGATTTTCCAATAATTTCAAGTATTAAGCAGTTTAAGTTTGACTTAATTTCCCATTCACCAAATAACGAATTCCGCTTAAATCATTTAAATTGGTCACACCAATGTTCGATACGATTTTCCAACAGTGGCAACTATCAATTAAAGGAGTTTAAAAATAAGGTTTATTTTCTTGCATTTTTGGGCTGTTACGTGTGTACTTGTGTGTGTATATATTTTCATGTCTAAATTACACACGTGTTGAAAGTATGACAAATTTGTAAATAAAAGAAAAAAAAATGATGGCCCTTATTTATGCTTTAATTCATGCATTTCATTTGAAGTTAAATGCCATAATTGTGTGTATAATGTCATATAACCTACCAATTTATGAGATTCATTATCTTGACTATTCAACCAAAGTCTTGAAACGTGTGACTTAGTGCTTTGAAATTGTGTTAAGTGTGTGTATATTTGTCATCATTCATATTTTTTTCCTATACTTTTTTTTTTTTTTTTTTCTGATAACCCAATATCCCAGCTTCGCCGGACTATATCTGGACCACCAGCCCCCGGCCCCTCAGTGACTGGTGGATGTAAACCGCGGGATATGCCCAAGTTGGTCAGGGTGGCAGCGCGCCTTATACTCCAGCTCCCAGAGGGACCCTCCTCCATGCCGCTTACATCACTCTTACATCACCAATAAATTGGCTGCTCCAGCTGCTCCTGGCAGGATTCGAACTCCCCACGCCCAGGTTGTAAGCCCAGCAACACTCCTTCCTTTACCACTCGGCTGTGCCCCGGGGGGCTTTCCTATACTTTATTAATTTACCAAATAAGGGAACAACATAACCTCAATTAGAACTTAATAAACTCTATTTTACTTGTAGTTCGGTCCTTTTGAAAAATACCTTGTACGCAAATCAAAATTTAAAAATAATTACTATAAATAAAATAAATTTTCACCGTCGGGTCCAATCTTTGGAAAAACATTAAATTCCGTCCCACTTTATTTAAAAACTTCTATATTTTTATAGAAATTATGCATGATTGCTCGTGAACCTCCAAGATATTCAAATTATTTAAGACATATAGACTAGTATTGGGCTTTTCATTTCTTATGTGGGCCGTGTATAAGGTTTGGGATAGGCTTGTGGTGCTAGATCATCACATGAAAAAAAAAAATATGAGCCTAATTTCATTTTTTTTTTTCGGGCTTCTGCATCCCTTACACCTTAAACAAAATCTCGCCCTCGAAATTTACCTTATGATTTGGCAAAAGTGTTGAATATTTGTCTTTAACTTCTTCTTCTTTTTCCCAAGTAGCTTCTTCTGCTCTATGATTACTCCATTGTACATTGACCAGTTCAATCTCCTTATTTCGTAATTTATATACCTTTCGGTCTAGTATTTAATCGGTAATTCCTCATACGATAAATCTTTCTATACTTTTGGGGATTGATAATTGACCACATGATCAAGATCATGCATATATTTTCTAATAATCGATATATGAAATACGTTGTGAACTACCGATAATTCGGGCGGCAAAGCCAATCGATAGTCCACTTTTCTGATCCTATTAAGTATTTCGAAAGGTCCAATATAACAAGGTCGTAGTTCGCATTTCTTGCTGAACCTAAATACACCCTTTATAGGTGACACTTTTAGAAAAAAATTCTCTCCAACTTCAAATTCTAAGTCTTTTCTTCTGGTACCAGCATAGCTCTTTTGTTTATCTTGCGCTGCCTTTATCCTAGTGTGGATCTTATCAATGGCTTCAACTGTCCTTTGGATGATCTCTGTTCCTAAAACTCTCTTTTCTCCGACTTCATCCCAATGAACAAGTGGTCTACATCTTCAATCATAGAGAGCTTCATACGGTGCCATTCCAATAGTTGCATGAAAACTATTATTATATGCAAATTCCACCAAAGGTAGGTATGATTTCCAACTGCCTCCTAGATCCAGAACACGTGCTCTTAGCATATCTTCAAAAGTTTGAACGGTCCTTTCAGACTGACCATTGGACTGAGGGTGATACGCTATACTAAAATTCAATTTTGTTCTCAAAGCTCCTTGTAAGCTCTTCTAAAACTTAAATGTAAATCTCGGATCTCTATCGGACACAATAGAGACGGGGACACCATGCAATCTTACAATCTCTCTAATGTACAACCGTGCCAACTGATTAGGTTAAATGTAATTTTTACCGGAAGAAAATGAACGGACTTTGTTAGACGATACACTATTACCCGTATAGCATTGTGTCCTCTTGTTGACTTCGAAAATCCTACCACAAAGTCCATTGTGATAGTTTCCCACTTCCATTTAGGTATGTCCAATAGATTTGACAACCCTACTGGTCTTTGATATTCTGCTTTAACTTGTTGACACGCCATGCATTTTGCCACAAATAGACATATGCTTCTTTTTATATTCCTCCATCAAAATGTATCTCAAAGATCTCTATACATTTTGGTACCACTAGGATGTGTGGTGTATGGGATGAAATGAGACTCTTCTAATATCTCATTCCTCAAAACTTCATCTTTAGGCACACAAATTCTTTCTTTAAATATCAGTGTCCGATCCGAAGCTATTCCAAAATCCTTTCTTCTCTCAGTACCAATGTATTTCCTGATCTTCTGCAAAAATGGATATTTATCTTGTGCTTCTATGATCCGATCTCTGAGTGTATGACAAACCACCAAAGTTGTTAAACGAACAGTACTTTGCTCTGGTGTTGTAACCATTTCAACTCACGAATTTTTCAAGTCTTTGATCAACTCTATTTGAATAGTAGGTAATGATGCCAACTGTCCCATCGACTTTTTACTTAGAGCATCGACAACAACATTAGCCTTACGTGGATGATAATGAATAGTGCAATCATAATCCTTTACTAGTTCCAACCATCGTCTCTGTCTCATATTCAATTCCTTCTGTGTGAAGAAATATTTGAGACTCCTATAATCCGTGTAAATGTCTCACTTTTCTCCATATAAGTAATGGCGCCATATCTTTAATGCATTAACTATCGCTGCAAGTTCTAGATCATGCGCCGGGTAATTCTGCTCATGTTGCTTCAATTACCTTGACGCATAAGCAAGCACTTTTCCATGTTGCATTAACTCACATTCCAAACCTTGTTTGAATGCATCACTATATATAATGAACCCTTCCGAACATTTGGGTATGGTTAACACTGGTGCTGTAATCAATCGTTGTTTTAACTCCCGAAAACTTTGCTCACACTTATCTGTCCATTGAAACTTTACTCATTTCCTTCTCAATTACGTCATTGGTCCAGATATTTTGGAGAATCCTTCTATAAATCTTCGATAGTACATGGTCAATCCCAGAAAACTCCGAACTTTACAAGCGTTAGTCGGTGTTTTCCAATTAGTTACCGCTTCCAATTGATAGTCTCATGGGTAGCTACTAAATAAAATTGAAATTATATTGATTCGATGTGTGTAAAATTTTATGTCATTTTGAGTAAACTGCGCTAAGTTACATTCTAAACCGAGTCGCTGCAGGATTTTGAAAAATATTTTAATACCTCCTATGTTGCCGATGGAAGCTGATTTTTGGATATGTCATAATATAAAGTATTTCCTACTTTACTATAAAATTTCATGAAGTTTCGGGGTCATAGCTATGCAAACGAATTTATTTTTTTAAATTTCCGTTGAGATAGAAAACAAAAACAACAACATTTATTTTTCATTTTCTTCCTAGAATTTCACATCAATAATGTGACTTTATTTCTAAGAAATTATTAGATAATCCATTAATATGAAATGATGTTATTTAGAATTAGATAATTCTTGAAATAAATTCTTAAGTTAAATTTTTATGTTTTCCGCTAAAAGTAAAGTTAATTAAGTCTACGGTCTATGGGTAAAGCAAAGTTAATCTAGTGACATTTCGATCCATGCAGATTAGGACGATATACCATGGTATTAGAGTAGAAGCTGAAAATTTAGAAAAACAGTAACACTAAATTGCGAACACTTTCTCTTGTGGTAAACGGTGACTTGTAAGTTAATTTCTATAACACATAACTTATTCATAAAAATGTTATTAGAATAGTTCCACATATGATGTTTATAGAAATCGAATAAAAAAAATATAAATGTTGTATAATCGATTTAAAAACGTTAAGTCACTGGCATCTCCATAACTGTAGATTTATACCCTCGCACGTAGAGACATTTTTGGCAAAATCCAATTTCTATAGCATTATCATAACATGTAGAGCCGGAGAATGATCATTTATACCATTTTAGTGCCGAAACATCGTACCCTGAGGTACCAATTTATTCAAACTTTTAACGAAAAATCATAATTTGAAAACGAAACAAACACTTGCACCTCTACCTACCTTCGTTTAAAATCTTTTGATAGTATAAAGTTGGACGATAGTTGTTGTTTCCCGATGACATCGGAACTTTTAGAAATCTGCTCCTCTCTTATGTTTTTTTTCTTTTGAAAATCTTTTTCCTTGATCAAAGTGTGTACTTTTTCTTCGTGAAACTTTTATACAATTATATATTGAAAATGGGATGGGAATGATTTGGAGAAAATGAAAAGTCTAAACTCTTATTTGTCTTTAAAAAAACGGTGGCAACTATCAATTAAAGGAATTTAAAAATAAGGTTTATTTTCTTGCATTTTTAGGTTGTTACGTGTGTACTTGTGTGTGTATGTATATATATTCATGTCTAAATTACATACATGTGTTGAAAGTATGACAAATTTGAAAATAAAAGTTAAAAAAAAAAAAAAACGGTGATCCTTTTTTATGCTTTAATTCATGCATTTCATTTGAAGCTAAATGCCATAATTGTGTGTATAATGCCTTGTAACCTACCAATTTATGAGATTCATTATCTTGACTATTCAACAAAAGTCTTGAAATGTGTGTGACTTAGTGCTTTGAAATTATGTTAAGTGTGTATATTTGTCATCGTTCATTTTTTTGTCCCTATACTTTATTAATTTTACCAAATAAGGGAACAACATAACCTCAATTAGAACTTAATAAACTCTATTTTACTTATAGTTCGGTCCTTTTGAAAAATAACGTGTACGCAAATCAAAATTTAAGAATATTTGCTATACATAAAATAAATTTTCACCGTCGGGTCCAATATTTGGGAAAACATTAAATTCCGTCCCACTTTATTTAAAAATTTCTATATTTTTATAGAAATTATGCATGATTGCTTGTGAACCTCCAAGATATTCAAATTATTTAAGACATATAGACTAGTATTGAGCTTTTCATTTCTTATGTGAGCCGAGCATAATGTTCGTCTATGGGATAGGCTTATCATCACATGAAAAAAAAAAATATGAGCCTAATTTCATTTTTTTTGGGGCTTCTACACATAACCTATCAACTTATAGCTCTTGTTTGATTTTGATATTTTAAGAATCAGTTATTCTCAAACTCATTTTCAACTCTCATTCTTCTAATAAAATAAGTTTACACATGAATTCATAATATTTCTTCACGTATTAACCACACATTCTTAAAAAAATCACATTTTAAAAATTAAAATCGAAAGAAATAATAAAATAGATAGCACGTTATAACAATTATTGTGAGTTTCGATAGATAACAGAGAAATACTTGTATGCCTTGCGTGGTTTCAATAGACGATCTAGTGTTTTAATGCTTTTTTCATGTTATCACTTCCCGAATCCTGTTCATCCAGCTTCCCACATATGAACGCATCCTTCCTTTCACATATTTCATAAAGATATAGGAAATATCACTTGAAAGTAAATATTTAATATTACCCGCTAGAGATTATAAACAATTTAGGAATATTGTTATGATATTAAATCTCATTAAGTTGAATTAGTAAGGGGGTTCAAAATCTTAGTGCATGTTTAACACAATTTTGAAAAAATCTCATAGATCACTTGTATAATCTCATTTTCAAATTTCTCTCTTCTTCTTCATCACCTGGTAATTCTTCATCTAGTTTGACCGCAAAATGTTTTCATACAGATTAAAGGATTGAAAAGTCTTTATTATCAAACCATGTAGAGATTAAATGAATTCTAGAGTGATGAAGGAGAGAATTGGCGGGAAAATCTGTTAAAATGTTTTCTTATCTTCCAAGATATTTACATGTATTTATACATTGTAGGTGATGAATCACGCATAAGGAATGAGAAATATGAGTTGTACAATTACATAATTATCCCTAACTAAAATGTAACTCAACACTCCCCCTCAAGATGAGGAGTATATATTCAATACTCCCATCTTGAGTAATAGAGATTTGAATTTGATTCCTCCTGAGGCCTTTGTCAATATATCAGCAACTTGGTTTTGAGAGGCAATGTATAGCATTTTTACTTCATCTGACTGAACCTTGTCCCTAACCAAATGGCAATCTATTTCGATATGTTTAGTTCTTTCATGGAATACGGGATTATTGGCTATGTGAATTGCAGATTGATTGTCACAAAACAGCAAAGCTGCCTTCGATTGTTCGATACCCAAATCATGTAGCAGGTTCTTTAGCCAACTCAATTCACACACAGCAGCAGCCATGAACCTATATTCAGCTTCAGCTGAAGACCTTGATACAGTATGTTACTTTTTAGACTTCCATGATATCAAGGAATTGCCAAGAAATATACAATACCCTGTGACAGATCTTCTGGTATCACAGCAAGCAGCCCAGTCTGCATCGCAATAACCTTTAAGATGCAGATCCATCTTACCTTTGAAAAACAGCCCTTGTCCTGATGTTCCTTTCAAGTATCTCAGAACATGATATGCATCATCCATATGAGGTTGCTTAGGTGATTGCAAAAATTGACTAAGTAACTGAACTGCATAGGATAGGTCAGGCCTCGTTATGGTCAAATATAGAATTCTACCCACCAATCTTCTATATTTACTTGCATCTGAAATGTTTTCTCCTTCCTCCTTGCTTAACTTCAGATTATGTGGCAGAGGATTAGCTGCTGGTTTAGCCCCTAAGTAGCCTGCATCTGATAGAACTTCCAATGCGTATCTTCTTTGGCATATAGAAATGCCTTTTGAGGTTCTGGCAACTTCAAGTCCAAGAAAATACTTAAGAAGTCCTAAATCCCTTAGCTTGAATGGATCATTTAACTCTCTCTTAAACTGATCAATGTATATTAAATCATTCCCACCAATGATTATATCATCTCATATACCAATAGTATGGTAACTGAGCAGCCACTTTGTTTGCAAAATAATGAGTAATCTGCCTTCGATTGTTTAAACCCCTGTGATAAAATGTACGAGGTGAGTTTGGCATTCCACTGTCTCGATGCCTGTTTAAGTCCATAGATAGACTTATTCAATTTGCAAACCAACTGTGTTCCATTCTCCCCCTGCTGCTCATACCCTGGTGGCATCATCATGTAGACCTCTTCGTTCAAATCGCCATGTAGAAAGGCATTACTGATATCCAGCTGATGGAGGTGCCACTGTAATTAGGCTGCCACAGCTAAAACTGTCTTGACAGTTACCAATTTAGCCACTGGAGAAAAGGTTTCCTCATAGTCCAATCCAGCCTGTTGTGTAAAACCTTTAGCAACCAAACGTGCCTTCTTTCTTTCCTCAGTCCCATCCGCCTTAATTTTAACCTTGAATACCCATTTACATGCCACTGGTTTCTTGTTGGCAGGAAGCTTAACCACATCCCAAGTATGAGTGGAAACCAATACCTGATATTCCAACTCCATAGCTTGGCACCATTCGGGGTATTTTGATGCTTCATTGTAAGACTGAGGCTCAAAAACAGTGGATAGTGCCAAAGAATATGTGCAGCAGATAACTGATTGTAATCTAAGTAATCAGATATAGGATATTTCTTAACTCTTGCAAGACCTTTCTCCATAGAATTCAATTGAGGGTTAGGCACTTGAGAAGCCAGGTTGCAATGGTAATCCAGAAGATAAGAAGGGGGTCTTATAGATCTTTGTGATTTTCGAATAGGTAATGAAGGAGTAGGAGATGACACTATGGGTGTATGAATATCAGTAGGTGAAGGAGAATCAGAAGGAAAGGATACTATGTTATTATCAGTAGGCGAAGGAGATATGGGATTACCAGTTGAGAGAGAGTCTAGAGATGAAAGAGGAGGATCAAAATTTGAAGAACACTGAGGAGCAAATAGAGTCTGAAAAGACTGTGAAATGCAGTCTGGTCCGGATAAAGATTGAAAGAATGAAGGATGATGAAATGGAAAAATATTCCTATAAAAGAGAACATCTCTTGAAGTGAAAGAGGTGTTGCTATGAAGATTATATAATCTGTAGGCCTTCATACCATAAGGGTAACCAATAAATATGCAAGGTGAGGCACGAGGGTCAAATTTGGTTCTGTTTCTTTTCAAAGTTGCAGCATAACAGAGATAGCCAAATACCTTGAGGTGACTGTATGATGGAGTAACATGGTAAAGCATTTCATAAGGTGTTTTGTCATTGAGAATGGAGGTAGGAGTTCTATTTATGAGATGGGTGGCTGTTAGGACACAATCTCCCCAGAATTGATGAGGTAGGTTGGCTTGAAACTTGATAGCTCGAGCAATGTTTAAAATATGCTGGTGTTTCCTTTCGACAACATCGTTTTGCTGTGGGGTTTCAACGCAACTAACTTGATGAAGAATACCCTTGGAGTTAAAGAAATCAGTCATAGAGAATTCCGATCCATTATCAGATCTTAAGATCTTTATGTTGCTTTGAAAATGTGTTTGAATTAGGGAATAGAATGACTAGAGTATAGGTCTGGTTTGGGATTTGTTTTTCATAAGATAAGTCCAAGTCATTCTAGTATGGTCATCCACAATGGTAAGAAAATACTGAGATCCATTCAAAGAGGAAACAGAATAGGGTCCCCATATGTCGCAATGGATGATGTCAAAAGGTTTTGATGCATGTGTTTCACTGTAAGGAAAAGAAAGTCTGTGCTGCTTAGCCAATGGACAAATGGAACAATGTAAAGATTTATTGAATTTGATAGTGGGAAAACATTTATGTAAAACATATAGTTTTGATATAGGTACATGACCTAAACGATAGTGCCATACATCAATTTGACTGTTGATATTGGTATTGCTATTTCTAGAAGGATTACAAGAAACATTAAAAGCTTTATTACAATGAAAATCAGACATAGAATGGCATCTGGTAACTAGAGTGGCAGCAGGTTTGACATAGGTTTGATGAGGTTTGGTGAGAGGCATTCCACTGGACTGATGATCAGAAGGTTTAGGAAATTGAAAGTGAAATAGGCCATCCTCAAGTTTGCCTTCCCCAATCGTCTTCCATGTTGAAAGATCCTGTATAAGACAAGAGTTATCCATAAAAATCACAAAACAATTATGTTTGGCAACCAAATTACTGACTGAAATGAGATTGAATGTGAAAGATGGCACGACAAGCACATTTGTCAACATCAATTCATCTGACAATTTAACTGTGCCAATACTTGTCACAGCAACATGATCACCATTGGGCAATCTAACAGAGGCACTTGATTTGGCTGTGACATTTGTCAAGTATTTAACAGAACACACCATATGTTCTGACGCTCCAGTATCAAGGATCCATTTAACTTCAGTTGCAGCAACATGATTATTAACATATTTACTTGAAAAAGCTGAAGTTTCAGAGATAGCTGATGATACAAGTGGTAACTCTTGTGGTTTAGCATTGTTAGTAGATAGTTGAGTCTTCAATTGTGGCACTAACATGGCTAAAAGCTGCTGATACTGATCTGGAGTAATAATCATATTTGGCAGAGGGTTAATACTCTCAGCTCTGTTATTAACAGGAATCTGAGTAATAGCATTAGCAACTGGTATCTTCCCTTTGGCAAAACGATGTCCTGGTGGATAGCCTATTATCTTATAACATTTACTCTTAAGATGCCCAGGCATACCACAGTGATTGCATATAGGTTTGTCCTTTCTCTGGAATTGATTAGACCAGTTATTTCTCTGGTTTCCAAAAGATCCACTCATCATTTTTCCAGCGAATGCTGCAGCTTCGTAATGTTGCTGCTTCTTAGCAATGACATCCTTCTGTCTTTCATCCTGTAGGATGAGAGCAAACACCTTATTTAAAGACGGTAATGGATCCATCATAAGCACTTGACTTCTAACAGCTGTAAATTGATCATCTAGCCCCATTAAGAATTGCATCACTTGATCTTCATGTTTGTAACAAGTGCTGTTAGCTTCTGGTCTATAATTGTCCAACTCTTCCCAAAGTCCTCTGAATCTATTAAAGTATGAACTAACCGAGCCATTCTCTTGCGAAATTGAGGCGATCTGCTTCTTCAGTTCATAGATCCGTGTGAAATTTCCTTGACTGTACCTATCTCGAAGTTCGATCCAGATCTCTCTGGCAGAATCCTTATGAACAACACTCGGATATAGCTCTTTTGGAATAGAGTTAATAATCCAAGAGGAAACAACATGATTACACCTCCTCCAAATACCGAATATAGGATCATCCTTATGCGGTTTTTCAATGGTTCCATCAATGAAACCTTCTTTATTCTTGACACTAAGAGCCATTACGACAGCTCTACTCCATGTCGAGTAATTATCATTCGTAAGAATTACAGAAATAATCTGCATTCCTGTGTTATCTCCACAGTGTAAGTAATATGGACTGGTTGGATCAGTAACCAATCGGTTTAGAACAGAATTGGTATCTTCCACTGTCATTTCTCCAATCACCGAATCACCAGCAGCATAGGTATGTTCACATTGATTGTGAAGATTTACTCCAATACCAGAATCATCAGCCATTTCACGGAAGCTTCAATTATGCTCTGATACCATGTAGAGATTAAATGAATTCTAGAGTGATGAAGGAGAGAATTGGCGGGAAAATCTGTTAAAATGTTTTCTTATCTTCCAAGATATTTACAACATGTATTTATACATTGTAGATGATAAATCACGCATAAGGAATGAGAAATATGAGCTGTACAATTACATAATTATCTCTAACTAAATGTAGCTCAACAAACCACAAACATTACACTTGACAGTCCTCATGCTGAAGTTTTATGGAATAAGGACCAAGTTAAAGCAGTTGCTGAAGTTTTGCAGGAAAAGTTTTTTCCATTAAATTATTCAGGCAACTTCTGGCCCGTTATTTATTTTTATTTTTTTTTGTGTAAATTTTTTTTTCTACATATTAGTCCGATCTTGAATTATTCTCTGATTTTGTTGAGAGTAATTGTGCTCCATGGTGTCTCATCAAAAGTACTGGATGCTTTTGATACAGCCATGTCTCTGTTAGGCTCAAGTGGCTGGTAAGTTTTCCCCTCGATTAATAATTGTAGGTTTACCATTTTGTGTTGAGTTCGTGCAATTTTTGCTCATGTTTATGATATTTTAACCAAAATTCTCTTGAATTTTCTCTTCCCTGACTTAAATTGATGTTACTGCGCAGGTTCATACGCCCCTAAGAAAATGCTTGCACATGGTTAACTGTGTTTTTTTTCTTTTTTTTTTTTTATAATTAGGCTCCGTTTGATTGCAACGAATTCCATGGAAAATATCATGTACGAGGAAAAACGAATTCCACTTTAACCGTTTGATTGCAACGTGGAAATGAAAACTGAATTCTAAGATATAACTACTTTAAACTACATTTTCTTTGTTTTCATGAAAAACAAATTTCTATGGATTTGGTGGGTTTTTATTTTCCAACTAATATCGAATTGAAATTCTTTTTCACCTTTGCCTAACAAACAGACCTTAAGGGCATGTTTGATATGCATAAATTTTCTAGGCAAAATGGAAAATGAATTCCATTTCCAACTTTAGCATTGTTTGATGGCAAATTTTTTTCCTTGGAATTGACTTTCTCAATTTGATCATACGGTGACACTTTCCTTGAATTTGATGAAAATGTTTTCTCACCAATTTGGTGGGAAATGACTTCCAGCCTTTTTGTTTTTTTGTTTTTTTGTTTTTTGCACGTGGAAGAAATTCTAAACACAATGGTAAAAAAATTTATCACTTTTATTGACAATTTTTATGCAAAATAAAGCCAAACGAATGATATTCGGTATGATAATTTTTATTTTTATTTTTGGCAATTAGAACAAATTTTAGATCCAATGGTAGAAAAATTATCACTTTAATAGACAATTTTCATAAAAAAAAATGAAGTCAAACGGACACCAAACTTTCAACATTTTTCAGATGAAAAATTATACCAATCAAACACAATTAATTACAATTTCCAGTAAAACAATTTCTAAGCAATTCAATTCCCCTCATTTTCTACATTTGCAATCAAACAGACCCTAAGTGAAATGATCATTTTCTACTCACCTTTAACTTTAGTGTTGAACTTAATTGCATCTGCATTTCTTCCAAGTAGTTCAAAGCATTGGTCAATTCACATTATCTACATGTAATAGAGAACAAACCTGAAAATAGGCTAATGTTATGTGTCAAAGCCAATGGATCATCTAGCTGGATGTGAGCTGATCTTAGCTGTCAAAGTTCACGTTTGCTGCATCAGTTGGAATCTTAATAGTTTAGTTTGTTATTTTTAGTTGTCACTAATTTTCCCTCCTTTTATTATTTCCCACCTTTTCTCATTTCATCTTGTATTTATACTTCTGGAAAGTTTTGAATAATATTTTTCTCTCAAATAGTCTTCTTCCTTGTAATATGGTATAAGAGCAATAGCAGCTTCTTAGCTTTGCTGTTGATTTTTTTCTTACTGATTGATACTGATTAATCATGGTAAGCGATCCAATTCAAATTTCAGCATCTTCGATGAGTCATTCCGTCGTTGAAGATGGTTTCTTGGCCTCATACTTGTTTCACAGCAATTAATTGGTGAAAATTACACATCCTGGAGTCGTGCTATGTTCATAGCTTTATCAGTGAAGAACAATGTAGGTTTTATAGATGGATATATCACTCAACCTCAGGATGATGCTAACCTCTTCAATTCCGGATCCGCAATAACAACATGGTTATTTCATGGATTCTTAATTCTGTATCGAATGAGATTTCAGCCAGCATAATTTACTCTGAATCTGCTCATGAAATCTGGATCGATCTAAAAGAGCGTTTTCAACAGAGGAATGGTCCTCGAATTTTCCAACTAAGGCGAGAGTTAATGAACCATATGTAAGGGCAATGTCAGTAAATGTTTACTTTACTAAGCTGAAAACAGTGTGGGAAGAGCTTAGCAATCATAGGCCTTTATGTTCTTGTGGAAAGTGTACATGTGAGGGAAACAAGAAGCTGATGGAGCACTATCACATGGAGTACGTTATGTTTTTCCTAATGGGATTGAATGAGTCCTATGCTCAAGTTAGGGGCCAGATATTACTCATGGATCCAATTTTCCCAATAAATAAAGTGTTTTCCCTCATCTCTCAAGAAGAACAACAAATGGGAGTAAACTCAACTGTTGGAACAACTGATTCCTTAGCTTTTTATGCCAAAAACGATGATAATAAGCTAAACTTGGGGCAGTTTTATAATAAGAATCAGAGGAGAGACGGACCTATCTATACCTATTGTGGTTATAGAGGTCATGAGGTTGACAAATGCTATAAACTCCATGGTTATCCACCTGGATATAAAGCGAAACAAAAGGCTGGCTCTACTAATCAAACTGGCAATAAGTCAAATAATGTGACTAATCAAATTTCCGATTCAATTTCAGGCCATTCTGCTGGCAATGTTGGCAACTTTGCACAAACTTTGAACCCTGATCAGTACAAGCATTTGATGAATATGTTGAGCACAAAACTTGCTGCTGCAAAGGTAGGAGATGAGAGTGCAAATTTAGACAACGTATTAGGTATCTACTTGTCCATTTTGAATAATAAGATATTCAATTCTACTGAGCATTGAGTGATAGACTCTGAGGCAACTAGTCACGTTTGTTTCAATCGTGCATCTTTCAAAACATTGAAGGCAATACAAAATGCCCGCATCACATTGCCTAATCACATCAAATTATTTGTGCATTTTACTGGAAATGTTGAACTCACTCTTGAACTGACTCTCCAAGATGTGTTATTTGTGCCTCAGTTCAAGTTTAATCTCTTATCCATTAGCTTTTTGACCCAGGATCCGAATATAGGTGTCAAATTTTTCACTGATCATTGCATTATTCAAGATATATGAAGTTGGGAGATGATTGGCAGGGCTGATATAGTGGATGGTCTTTACATCAATGATACAAGAACTAATGTAATGAAAGATTATAAGGCTGATTGTAATTCTTTTAAAGCTGTTAGTAGTCATGTTTGGTCTGTGATAAATAAGGTGACCTCTCATATTTGGCACCATAGACTGGGACATCTGTCTTTTAAAAGGTTGGAGTTTTTAAAGGATCAATTACATTTCAAAGGTGTGAAGAATGGCATTACTCCCTGATATATCTGCCCACTTGCTAAACAAAAATGTTTACCATTTATTTCAAACAATCACTTATCATCAAACCCCTTTGATCTAATTCATTGTGATGTTTGGGGTCCATATAGTTCCCCAACTCGTGATGGCCATAAGTTTTTCCTCACAATTGTTGATGACTGTACAAGATTTACCTGGGTTTATATGATGAAACAGAAGTCTGATGTGCATATAATAATTCCTAAGTTTTTCAGTCTGATTGAAACTCAATTTCACAAGACTATTAAAGCTTTCAGGTCAGACAATGCACCTAAATTACGCTTCACAAAATTTTTCAGCAAAAAGGGTATGTTACACCAATTTCTTGCCCAGTGTTAATTCCACTGATAGACCTTCTTCAAGCCATAACCTACAAAATCATGTTGCTCCTACTCTCAGAAGGTCTCTAAGGACAAGCAAAACCCCTTCTTACCTACAGGAATTTCACTGTAATCTCCTATCCAATTCATCGGTTTCTGTCATTCCTTCACCCCATATTTTTTATTCAAAATTCTCTCCTTCACATAAAAACCTTATCTTAAATATATCCTCAAGTCTTGAACCACGGTATTACCATCAAGCTAAAGGAAAGCATACTATAGGCTGTAAGTGGGTGTATAAAATCAAGTACAAATTTGATGGGAGTGTTGAACGGTACAAAGCACGCTTAGTTGCAAAGGGTTTCACCTAACAAGAGGGGTTAGATTTCTTGGAAACGTTTTCTCTAGTTTCAAAAATGGTGACTGTGAAACTCTTGCTAGCTATTCCAGTAATAAACAACTGGCACATCATTCAACTGGATGTGAATAACGCATTCCTACATGGTGACCTTTTCGAGGAAATTTACACGGAATTACCTTTGGGTTATACCCCTTCAAATTCATCTGGTAGACAGTGGGAGCACTTGGTTAATTGGTTTGCATGTTACATAAATTCATTTATTGGTTAAAACAGGCTTCGAGACAATGGTTTGCGAAGTTTTCTCAGGCCCTTATACTACATGGCTTTCACCAATCGAAATCTGATTACTCCCTTTTTACAAAAGGTTCTGGAAATGAATTTGTAGCATCGCTGGTGTATGAAGGTGACATAGTCATCACAAGATCAGACTCTCACATTATTAATGATTTGAAATCATTTCTTCACAGCTAATTTAAGCTCAAAGATCTTGGCAAACTCAAGTTTTTTCTTGGTTTAGAGATTGTACGATCACAGAGTGGCATTGTACTGTCTCAAAGGCATTTTGCCCTTCAATTACTGGAGGACACTTTTCTTGGGTTGCAAACCTGCTTTAGTACCCATGGGTCCCAAAGTTCGATTGAACTCCTTTGAGGGGGAGTTATTAAAAGATGGCTCTATGTATAGAAGATTGATTGGGCGTTTGTTGTACTTGATAGTATCCAAACTAGACATCACGTTTGCAGTTCATAAATTGAGTCAGTTCGTTTCACAACCTAGGAAGCCTCATTTGAACGCTGCCCATCATTTCCTACAATACATTGCCAGGGTCTTCTATTTTCTGCAGGTTCGTCCCTTCAATTGCGTGTTTATGTTGATGCTGATTGGGGATCGTGTCTAGACTCAAGGAAATCAGTCACTGGGTTCTGTGTTTTTCTTGGGAATTCAATGGTTTTGTGGAAAGCAAAGAAGCAAAACACCATATCCAAGTCATTTTGCAGAGGCTGAGTACCGTGCTTTGGCTTCTACTGCCAGTGAACTAGTGTGGATACAACAATTACTATGTGATTTTCGTGTGAACATCAAGGGACCTGCTTTGATCTTTTGCGACAATCAAGCAGCGGTTCATATAGCTACAAATCCCATTTTCCACGAGCGCACTAAACCTATAGAAATAGACTGCCACTTTGTAAGACATAAAATCAATGATGGTGTTATTAAGCTTTTGCCAGTTCGAACAAATCACCAGCTTGCTGACATTTTCACAAAACCTTTGCCTGTGACAGTATTGATTCATTTGCTATCTAAGATGTCTATTATTAACCTTCATAGTCCACCTTGAAGGGGAGTGTCAAAACCAAAGGATCATCTAGCTGGATGTGAGTTGATCTTCGCTGTTAAGGTTAACGTTTGCTGCATCAGTTGGAATCTTGATAGTTTAGTTTGTTATTTTTAGTTGTAACTAATTTTCCCTCATTTTATTATTTCTTGCCTTTTCTCATTTCATCTTGTATTTATACTTTTGGAAAGTTCTCATATTCAATTGAGTTGAATAATATTTTTCTCTCAAATAGTCTTCTTCCTTGTAATATTATGGATAATATTATGTAAAATGATTCTCGCAACAGCTGGTTTCAAAATAAGATCATGAAGCCTTTTCTTTCTTCGTGAGATGAGATCATGGAGCCTCATTTCTTGTTTTATTTTTTCTAGTATTAGTAGTGTGTGTGGCATTAGGTTTTGTATGCCTTGTCCTTGAAGGAATACATGAGAGGATCTTTGGCCAAGGCCAACGTCCTTTATGCTCCTGTACAAGAAATTGGTGGCGAGGACCAACTTTTGCGTGCCTGTCGTATCCATTTTTATGGCATATATTTATCTTTATGTTAGTATTTTTGATGTTTATAGGAACAAGAGTTGGTTGGCTTCCACAAGTGTTCAATAATCATCACTTCTTATTTTCCTTAGCTTTTCTTAGTAGTTATTATTGATGCATTTGTTGAGGCTGGTCTAGTTATTGAAAAAAAATGCACGGCAAAAGCTAAAGGTACTTTCTTCTCCTTCATTAGAAGAACATTTTAGCAAGGCCATGACAAATTATTTGTCTACACTTTTCTTACTAAATTTTGTATGTTTTCAAGTATCCATTCCATCACACACACTCTCATGCTCTCATCCCCACTGGATTAGTGCAAGTCTATGCATTTATACTTGGTATAGAGATAAATTATCCATTATTTTTTCCTTTGTTTATTTTCATTTTATGCCTATGTAAATATAATTTTTTAGTAATTAAATATGGCCGTGGTTGCATCCATTGGATTGTCAAGGCAGATAGGAGAATTGGATTTATACCCTATGGTTCTGTCCACCTTTTTATTTTTGCTATTGACGATTCTTGGAATAAACTTTAGAAAGTGTTTAGATGTCAGGAAGTGCGGCCAACAGATACTTAACTGAGAACTTTGTGGAACCAGAGTTAAAATTCTTTCCATTATGTTCTATGTTGTTTGCTACCCTTTTATCTATCAAATGTCAATTCCTTTTCCAATCTAAGCACTATTTTCCTTGGTGTATGTAGAGCATGCTTCTATTAACTATTCTTTATATTAATTTTTTTCTGTTGGAATTAATATAGACAAAGAAATTTTCATCTTTGGATCGCAGTTGCATGCATCATGCCACTGTTATGAATGCACTAGAACAGAAAAAGGTACTTAAACCTTTTCTTTTATTTAGCCCCCATTCGGTTTGACTAAAAATCAGATTATTAGTATATCCTAGTAAAAGTTTATAAAATCTGGTTAAAATGTTGATAAAAGTTGTGAGTCCATAAAATTTGTGATTGAAAATGGATTGGGGGAGAAACCCGTGTTTTTAAAAATTGGGGCCAAACAAGAGCTTAGTTATTATATGTTCTTGTACTTAATCATGTCTCTTATTTGTGGCTTTTGAAACCTTGTGATATGTTGATTATGTATATCAATATGCTTCATTATGTCTATTGGGAAATCTGATTTCTTTACGTACAATTAATACCTTTAGGAAGAAAAAGAACAAGAAAGCTCGATTCGTTTGATACTAGAGGAATCTTTGATCAATATGGTTGAGGAATGGGAAAGTATCTTACATGCAAAGCTTATCTTTCTCAAAGATTTTCTTTCGATGAGAATGGATATTACCACTGTTGTGCTTCCATTCCATTTCATGGAAACATGCAACTAGATTGATTTGCTCACATTGACAATTTACCTTCTCGTATAGTAGGAATAGAATGTAATATTTGGAAAGTTCTCCTGCTCTAATGGTTGTTAATGTTCTTCAGCTTGTATTGTATTCAGGTGTTGGAAAATAATATACAACAATGGAAACAAGAAATAGAACAAGAAGATGAAAAGAAAAGAAATTGAAATAAGACTTGTTCACGAATAATGAATCGTTGTCATCAAACGATATTTGTCTCCTTCACCAAAGCTTTTGAAGATTAAAGTGACAAACAGTTTGTAGGATTCAAGCCTATGAATGAAGAATACTAAAAGCTTTAAGTGTTTCTTCAAAAGGAATAAGAGAAAGTTGTTTTTATGAATGATTATATGAAGAACAAAAATGATAGAATATTGGATGAATAAAGAATGATAGAAATTAAAAAATAGAAGTGTTTTCGGAATGATCTTAAACTCATATTTATAGTACTCAATAGTCCCCTCACGAAATGGTTCCTAAACACGTTGAAAAGGTGTAACACTTCACAAGAAAAATCACCAAAATTTGAAAATAACGGTCGAATTTTATCACTATGCGACCGCATAGTTATAGCAATCTGCCCAGATTTTAATTTTGACGGACGCTATGCGACCACAAGCCTCGCCAATTTGAAGGCTCCAAAATTGTTTTTCTCTCATCTTTCCAAATTCAATCTTCTTCTCTCCAAATTCATCCAATTCATGGTTATCACTTGACTTTCTTGGATATGATTAATGCTATGTTGTTAAATTCTAGGTTACCAAATAATTTATGGGGTGAAGCCTTACTTAGTGCATGTCATATTGTTAATAGGATTCCTTCGAAAAAGAATAAGGTTTCTCCATATGAAATTTGGAAATGTATGAAACCTAATGTCAATTATTTTAAAATGTGGGGGTGTCTTGCTTACTATAAGAATATGGATCCTAAGAGAACAAAATTATGTCATAGAGGTATTAAATGTGCCTTTGTGGGATATTTTTCAAATAGCAAGGCTTATAGGTTATTGAACCTACAATCGAATGTTATAATAGAATCGAGGGATGTAGAGTTTTGTTAGAATGAATTGGCAACAAGAGATTCTCAAAATAAAACTTATGTAGACATTCCAACTTCTAGAGAATCACAAAATAATACATCTACTAAGGATGTTGAAATTGAACCTTGAAGAAGTAAAAGAATTAGAAAAGAGAAGGGTCTAGGATCGGATGAATTGGATTCCCAACTTATTTCATTCTACCTAGTAGAAGGAGATAGGAAGGATGTTGTAAGAACTATTCCATTTGTTCTTCAAGTTGAAAGTGATCCTAAAACCTATAAAGAAACCATGTCTTCTAGAGATTGCATTTTTTTTTGGAAAGAAGCAATTAATAACGAGATGGATTTTATTATTTCAAATAACACTTGGGAAATAGTTGATTTACCAAAGGGTTCTAAATCCATTGGTTGTAAATGGGTGTTTAGAAGGAAATATAATTCTGATGGAATATTTAATACCTATAAAGCTAGATTAGTAGCTAAATGATATCGTCAAAAAGAAGGAATACATTATTTTGACATATATGCACCCGTGGCCAGAATAACCTCGATAAGGATTTTATTTGCACTAGCATCAATTTATGATTTACATGTTCATCAAATGGATGTCAAGACGGCATTCTTGAATGGAAATCTCGAGAAGGAGGTCTATATGGAACAACCAGAAGTGTTTGTTCTACCGGAAAATGAATATAAAGTGTGCAAACTAATTAAATCCTTATATGGATTAAAACAAGCCACTAAAAAGAGGCATGATAAATTTGACTTCAATATAATATCAAATGGTTTTAATCACAACTCGATAGACAAATGTCTATATACTAAAGTTAGTGATAATATAATCACTATAGTATGTCTACCATGTTGATGATATGTTGATCATTAGCAACAATATAGACGGAGTTAAAGAAACAAAGAGGTTTCTATCTTCCATGTTCAAAATGAAATATCTTGGACAAGTGTATACTATCCTTAGTATCAAAATTAAAAAGGATAGTGAGGGTTTTACAATGAGTCAATCACATTATATGGAGAATGTGATAAATAAGTTCAAACATTTGAACATTAAAGAAGCTAATACCCCGTTGATTCAAGTATCTAATTGATAAAGAACGATGGAAGGGCAATATCTCAAATAGAATATGCAAGTGCAATTGGAAGTCTTATGTACGCTGCACAATGTACAAAACCTGGTGTAGCATTTGCTGTGAATAAACTAAGTAGGTTTACTAGCAATCCGAGTTCCGAACATTGGAAGGCTATCAGAAGGGTTCTTGGTTGTTTAAATAAAATCAAAGACCTTGGGCTACAATATACAAGATTTCCTAAAATTTTGGAAGGATATTCTGACTCAAGTTGGATATCAAGTGCAGGAGAAAATAAATCCACTACGGGTTAGATATTTACTCTTGGAGGAGGTGCAGTTTCTTGAAAGTCTAAGAAACAAACTTGCATTACTCACTCAACAATGGAATCAGAATTTGTAGCATTGGCCGAAATCGGAAAAGAGGCTGAGTGGCTAAAAGATATGTTATATGAAATACCATTCGATATAAAGGATATTTCATCAATACCTATATTGTGCGATAGTCAAGCTACTCTAGCTCGAGCTTATAGCGAAGTATATAATGGAAAGTCTAGACACATGAGTATGTAAGAAAATTAATCAAGTATGAAATAATTTCTCTTACATTTGTTAAGTCTAGTGAGAACTTAGCGAATCCATTTACTAAACCTCTTACGAGAGAGTTAGTAAGATCGACTTCAAATCGAATGGGGTTGAAACTCCTTAAATAAATCCACCGATTATAGCAACGCTATCAAATTATACTAAACAATTATATTTAGGTTCAAGGGGTAATAACAAGTCATTAGATAAGTGGATGAATCTCAATACTATGGAAATTATTAAACCATATCGTTGATAAATAGTGTTGGTTATTACTGTTAGAGGGTTGAGTTATAAACTCTTAATGAAGTTCAGTACGGAGTACAAGTATCTCTAAAAAGTAACAAAAATACTGAAAGAACTTCACCTATGTGAACTTCGAGGTGGTACCGCCTCATTAGAGAGTTGAAGTTTTATCTCTTTAAAAGTTCAAAGAATTAGAATAAGTGCAAGACCATATTAGCACTAAGTGGGTTAGAGGAACTTGTGAAGTTTAACACTTGTGTGTGTGATCTCATCGATATTGTCACAAGGAATAACTGGTTCAAAGCGTTCTAGCTACCTGGAATTTCAATAATACTTTATCAGATTTACACTATGGTTAGATTCAAATCGAAAGATATCTAACTCTTATGCATAAGTGTTGTATTTGATTATATGTTGACATTTGGTTATGTGATTATATCTTGATTTTGAACAAGAAGGGATTGTTGGAAATCTTGTTAATAGTTGTTCAAAATCAAAAGTGATAACCATGAATTGGATGAATTTGGAGAGATGATTGAATTTGGAAAGATGAGAGAAAAACAATTTTGGAGCCTTCAAATTGGCCTATGCGACCGCATATGCCATTGAGGCTTGCGGTCGCATAGCGTCCGTCAGAATTAATATCAGGGCAGATTGCTATAACTATGCGACCGCATAGTGATAAAATTCAACCGTTATTTTCAAATTTTGGTGGTTTTTTTTTTTTTTTTTTGTGAAGTGTTACACCTTTTCAACATGGTTTAGAACCATTTCGTGAGGGAATGATTGAGTACTATAAATATGAGTTTAAGATCATTCCAAAAACACTTATATTTTTTAATTTCTATCATCCTGTATTCATCCAATATTCTATCATTTTTGTTCTTCATATAATCATTCATGAAAACCACTTTCTCTTGTTCCTTTTGAAGAAACGCTTAAAGCTTTTAGTGTTCTTCATTCATAGGCTTGAATTCTACAAATTATTTGTCACTTTAATCCTCAAAAGCTTTGGTGGAGGAGACAAATATCGTTTGAGGACAACAATTCATTATTTGTGATCAAGTCTTATTTCAATTTCTTTTCTTTTCATCTTCTTGTTCTATTTCTTATTTCCATTGTTGTATATTATTTTCCAACATCAGGTGCTCCACAATGAAGCTTTTAAAGAAAGGCATATTATTATTTTCTATTTTCAAGAAAAGATAGGAGCTTTTTATTGATTAATGATGGAATTCATTGGACAAAGACCCAATTCAAATCTTCTGTTTCATTTAGTAATTTTACCGGAGCTGAACTTTCTTTAAATTGTTGGGGCACCTGAATATCCTCTTCGCTTTCTCAAAGATTGCTATCAAATCTACTGTACTACAAAAAATACTAACAGGCTAAACCTAATTTATCTTGTGTTTGCAAGTCTACCATGTTGAAGAAAAAATTACTTTCATATTCTCTAATAACATAATTCTCCCTCTTCGTACTTCTAGTTCACGAGATGAGAGAGAGGTTTTCGTCCAGCTTGCTCTTTGTGTGGTGTACAATGGTGGTTTATTTGAGCTACAATATTGAAAAGAGAATCTGCAGTTGTACTAACCTCTGGCCTCTCCATCAGTTCGAGTTGTTACTAGTTTGTCTTGGTCAATGCTTCCTGTACTCTATGGGCATTACCGTGCTGTTATTAGAGACTAAGCTCGTGTCTTCCCATTCTGTTTTTGTTTGCGCTTAGAAGGGTAGCTACGGATACTGAAGGGGAATGGATAAGCTTTGTGAAAAGGTAGTCCACTCATTCTTATGCATGTTGTGTGAAACATAACCTTTAGGCCTTATTTGTGTATAACTGAAGATATTGGTCTGCATTAGATCTACTTTATATAAGGTAGGTTAGTTTATTTCAAATAAGGTTATTTCTTCTATAACTGGGAGAAAAAGCTGTCTGCCTCTTCAAATAACAGTGAGAAATGAAGAATGCTCCTTCTTTCAACGACTATAACCAATTACGACTGCACGGGAATTTGGCATGGCCACGAGAGTCATGCTTGCTTTTGCTTGACCTCAAACTTCCTTTGGATTTTATCTAACAAGGCCAGGAAGTTTCTGAGGGAAACTATGGATTTTGTTGTCATGTGACAATGGTATGGTTCTGTAGCACCTTGCAGTGGTTGGATCCAAAATAAAGACATTATAGGGCCAGGTTTGGATTAATTGAAAGAGATGTTTATGGTTTTTGTGATGTGTGGCTAAACTGGGACTCTGCTGAAATCCCTAACTTTTCACTTGGTACGTAGATATTGTTGTAAAGTTCCTTAAGTAGTGCAGGGAGTACATGCTTTATGCTTGCTGGTGAAACTAAAAACAGAAAAAATGCAGGAAGTCTATGGAAGGATTCTTTTTTTAGTTCCTCTTCTAATAGAGAGAATTTGGTGATGATGACATATCTGTTGGCTACCTCTACTTTAGATATATCTACTATAAACTGCAAATACTTCAGAGATATACAACATCAAATATAGATGATATGATCTTAAGTTGTATATTGAATGAAAGTACTCAGTGGGGGTTGGGCTACCGTTGTCCTTTCCAGTGATTGCTGGTTCTGCTATTATATTTATTATTACTTCTCCTGCTTTAGAAATCACTTCCCTGAATCTTCTTCTCTACCCATGAAGGTGATAACACTGGACTCATTTTGCAATCTGTAATTTTTGCGTGCTGATCATTTGCTTCCGATTTCTCCTGTTTCTCTTTCTCTGCGGGATAAACTTTGACTCTCCATACCTTAAAAGTTTGATCTAGGCTGGCACTATATACTAACAACCCCATCATGATTTCCTCAGTTTCTAGAGCAGCAGCCAAGCACTTGATGGGTCCATGATGACCATCAATGACTGCAAGACATGTATGGAAGGAGTTCCCATCTTCTCTCCTCCATATTCGAATGGTTGCGTCCTCTGAACCACTAAGGATTAGATCTTTTATTGTTGTTAAACAGAGAACTGCAAAATGATGGCCTTGCAAGAATCCTCCATGATTATACCTACCCGACATTCTTTCCTTTTCCCAGAAGTTTATCAGTCCATCTGATGAGCCTGAATAGAGGATGCACTCGCTGGGGGAGAGAGATAAAGCTAAGGTATTCACTGGAGATGGTTGAAACTTAAGTGTCATGGTCAAAATATGTGAGCTCTCTCTGAAAACCCTTCTCCATATTTTCACCGTGCCATCAGAAGAACAGGTGAAAACACATCCATCTTCCTCGTTTAAGACAATTGCATTGACATGACCTTCATGAGCGACAAACGAGTCGACACATAGTTTTTCTGAGATTCTCCACACTTTAACTGTTTTATCCCATGATCCTGTATACAAGAGCTTCTCCTTGTGATTGTATGCTATGCATGAGATAGAATCTCTATGTCGCTGATTATTCTTCTTCTGATAGGAGAAAAATGATCTTCTTCGAGGCAAGGTGATTGTCTTCTTTGGTCTAAAGTTTTCTGTCAATGAAACATCCCACACCCGGATTTTGTAATCTCCATGTGTGGTGAAAAGCATTTTCCCATAAGCTAAGATGGCTCGAATTTCACCACTTGTAGACTTGATATATCCCATCTCTGCACAATCTGGTTGTTTCCATGCATGGATCCTACTGCTTTCTGACCCTGTAAAAACGAAGTCCTTTGTGACTGCTATAGAGAAGATGTTACCTTCACTTCGATGGAGTGAAGCTAAGCAATGATACAGAAGAGGCGGGGACAAAGAGGCGTGCACAGGAGAACGTGTCCATGGCGTCTCGGGACTAATAGGCCAATGTGGGATTGAAGCAGCGGACACACAAGATGTTCTTGCTGAAGCAAATTCGGTATCAGCCTCATTGTTTCCAAATGAAAATCTTCGAGGTAAGTTTATATGTTTCCTTTCTTCATCTACCAAGTTCCAATGGAGATTTTCACCACTGAACTCCATGAATGTGTTGCAATATTTGTAAATGTTACTGAAAATATAACTTGGTTGCTTTCTTGAGGAAATCACTTTGACATGACGTTGAGGCATTCAATCAGGAGTTTATATGGTGATCTATAGTAGGTAGGAAACCTTTAATATAAGTTAAGATACAGCTACCTTCTACAATTCAGTGTGTAAAGTAGAGAACTGGGATGTGTAATGACTGTTGTACCAGTATCTTATGCCAGTTATCTTCTTATGACATGGGCAGAGTTCATTAGGCACTGTAAGAATTGGAATAGCCAGCCTAAGTGGTCCTGAAAACTAAAGTGCTGTACTATAGTACTATAGTTAATCACATTTCCTGTTTCTTGTTTCTTGATTTATTGGCATTGACAGCAGTTTGGTGATTGCAATTACTGCATTGCATGCTGGGGAAGAGCTGTAAGCACCTTTCTAAATAATGTTTTGACCTACCACTGTTGAGCACACAAATATTACATGCTTTGTTGTTCTAAATTATTCAGTTTGTTTTGAGTTTAAATGTGAATTGTTCTATTTGAATGGAATTTTATTTTATTTTTGGTTCCACGAGAATATATGGTTGACTGCTGAATCACACTGATGGGGGTGTTGGAAGATGCTAATTTGAGTCAGTTACATGAATCTTTTTTTTTTTTTTTTTTTTCTCTTTAAGTTGTTGAATTTCGAAATTTGATGGAAGTAGGTCTTGAATATTTTTCACTTGGTGTCGAAGAAAAAACTGATTATACAAATAGACGAGTGCGTCTTTGTGCTCTCGAGAAGTGATGATTGGCTGAAGTAATTTATTAGGATCCCAGAAACTTGATAGTCAGTTAGATTAGGATGTTAATAGGGTTCCATCTTGACTGGCAATTCCCATCCTCCTCTTGCCCACACCATTGATCCATTAACTAAGGGCCATAAATTCTTTACAAGATGGATTTTTCTCAAGAATTATTAATCAGGGGTTAAATTACTTTTATTTAATGCAGAAACGAGTTTCAAAAATCAAAAGGGAGAAAAACAAAAAAAACCGCTATTAATGCAAAGTTGCCAGCCCCAATTATTATTGATCTTATAAGAGAATTACATGTTAAGTCTGGATTAAAAATATCTCGTCGATCTACAAATGTGTATACTATGTATGTCATGGATAAGAAACATAGGAATAGGTCAGGTGCATGTTTGAGATGCAATCTTGCTTCACTTACGTCCCTGCATTTTATTTTAGTTTTTGATGTTTGTTCCCCCAACCCCCCCCCCCCCCCCCCGCCCCCTCCCCTTTTTTTTTTTTTTTTTTTGTGTGTGTGTGGGTCTATTCTTTTCCTTTTTGTCCTAGTTTCCCTAATTCTAGTTGGCAAAGCATATTATCATATTGATACAGCCCAATTTTAGCTGAAGCAGGATGGAGACACAAGCAACCATCCTACATTGAATAAGAAGTGCAATAGTAAGATAATTATAATGCAATTATTAAGTTAAAATCCAAACTATACTAAATTATTATCTAAAAAATGGTCCAAACAGAAATTGTTAATGACATGAATATTCCCAAAGTTTGTGAAAACTAAGAATTAGTTGGTAATATAACTTGGAAATAATTTACTTAAATTATAGTGTTAAATAAGAATGTTTACTCTATTTTCAATAAACTTGCTACCTAATTTACCCCACCCCACCCCACCCCAACCTTACCCCCACAAACCATCATAGTCCATTGGGCAATGTGAGTGTGGGGTGGATGGCTTAGGGCTTAAGGTTCTATATACATTTTTTGATGCTCCACTTGTATCTCGGCAAATATTATTTCAGGCTATAATAGGATAGATTAACCGTTTAAGGGGCTAATTGATTATTTTTATTTATTTTGAGTCTCTTAATCTTCGAATTATTTTTTCTAAACCCACCAAAAGTGACATGGCTCTATGGTTCTATCTCATTTTTGGATGCATAATAAATTTCCTACCTTTTTTATTCATCCTAGTCTCGTCCCTTGCTATAAACTCGAATAAGTTTGTACATTGCCATGTGTCAACGTTTTAAAATATCAAATAAGTTAACAAATCTTGAAAAATGAACTTATTCAAGATATTACGTGAGCTCGGGGTGGTTTAATTCAGATTTCTTGAGAAATGTCAATTCTCATTCCAAGATACGAGGGCAAACAACATTATTGCCTAAACGGTTTGACAATTTCGCTGTTTCGAAATTGGGAAATTCTTCTTGGATAGCACAGCCCTTTGAAATTATACAATCTAATTGAATGTTTATAGAACAGCACTATTTAGCACTACAGGTGTTCAAACAGCAATCTGTGTGGCACTAAATGTTATTCAATGAAAGGTGTAATTAAATTAATTATATAATATCACATTTAATTGAGCATATCACATAATGCTACATAAACTGGTACGCTAGCACCACTCATGCTAGATAGTATTATTCAGGAAAAATTACAGCCACGGTACCAAACCTTTCAACTTTTTATAGACTTTGTCCTAACCTTTGATTTGTGTCACCCACGGTACCAAACCTTCAAAAAATTCGCAGCTCAATTAGAACCCATTTTTTCTTCAATCAATCACTGTACAAGCGACGGTTTCATTCCTTACCAACATAGCACAGGCAGCCTTCAACCTCGGTGTCGGCGCCACCGTCCTCAATTCATCACTCTACACCGTCGACGGTGGCCAACAAGTTGTCCTATTCGATCAATTTCGCGATGTGATCGATGACTCTACCGGCGAAGGTACTCGTTTCTTGATTCCATGGCTCTAGAAACCGTTCATCTTCAATATTTGTACTCGCCACCACCACTTTTCCTCCATTTCCAACACGAAGGATATCCATATCGTTAATCTCACCCTACGAGTCCTCTCTCGCCCTGATGTTAATCGCCTCCCGGACATTTTCAAAATCGTAGGTCTCGAGTATGATCTCCACATGGTTAATCTCACCATATAGCTTTTTTTAAAAAAACTTAATGTACTCCGGTGAAGTGATTGGATACCACAATCCTAGATTGTTTAGGGATTTTACAATTGATTGTGTTAATCTTCTGGTTGTGTTTTTGTCGTGGTTTCACCGTTGGTGGTGGAAAGTGGTGGTGGCAGCGGTGGCCATTGGCGTTTGAGGGTGAGAAAAAGATGAACATGGGTTTTTTTTTTAATTTAATTCTTTTATTTTCCTTTTTTATGTTAAAATTATGAATTTACCATTTTCCCTTTGTTGATTTGGTCAAAATAATTTTTTGGAGTCAACTCCTATTTATATGAAATCCATAAAACCTAGTGAAAAAAGGATTTACTCTTAAAAGATTTAATAAAGATACCATAAAAAGAGTTTTAACTAAAATAAAAGTCTAGACAAAATTTAGTAAAAATGCGTCCAGAATTGTACTGTGGTAGCATAGTGAACTCGCATGCAGTCACATAAGCCATTTTTACTACCTTCAGTTGGGTTTGGAATGGAGGCATGCGGTCCTGATTACTTTATGCCATCGCAAAGGTCTCATCTTGAGCTTCCCCGTCAATTGCTTAAACCAAGTTTATCCACTTTGTTCCATCTTCCAAGCCTAAAACAAAACTTGTCATTTTGCTTATTGTGATCGATGTTTTATCCACCGTACTTTGAACAAGTAATTACATGGTTTTCTTTGACATTATTTGCCCGTGACTTAGTCATTGATCCTTCCTCCACGATCAACTAGTCCTTATCCGTGCTAGCTCTCGTACCATGGTTCTCATCGTTCTCTCCATCTTTAAAAGATTGAAAGTAATAGAAATGTTATACTCACATGGAAGATCCAACTTATAGGCATTGTCATTGATATTTTGAAGCACTTGAAACAGTCCATCTCCTCTCGGTTGCAACTTTGACTTCTTCTGAGTTGGAAAACGTTCTTTTCTCATATGCACATAAACCTGATCTCCTAGTTCAAATGCAACACGTTTTCATCCTTCATTTGCTTGAGGAGCATAATGTTCATTTTTTTATCAATTAAACACCATACCTTTCCATAGAGTGATCTTACCAACTCAGTCTTCTTCTTTCCATTTAACCTACCTCTCTCATCAACAAGCAAACGACTTAAATCCAAAAGTGTTAAGTGATTTAAAACCATAAATAATTTCAAATGGAGTATGTGAAGTAGTAGGATGCGTTGCTGTATTATATGCAAATTCTATGAATGACAAGTAATATTGCCAACTCTTGAAGTTCTTATTGACTATAGTGCGCAATAGTTGTATCATAATTCTATTAACAAAATCAATTTGTCCATCTATTTGTGGGTGACAAGTTGTAGAGAACGATATCCTTGTTCCCAATTTACTTAATAAAACTTTCCTTAACGTCTCTATCCGATACAATACTCATAGGTACCCCATGTAAGCATATTACTTCTTTAAACAATAAATTCACAATATTAGTAGCATCATCAGTTTTATTACATAGGATGAAATTTTTCATCTTACTAAATCTATCTACTACCATAAATATAAAATCTCTTCATTTTTTAGTCCTTGGTAAACCTAACACAAAGTCCATAGACACATCAATCCAAAGCTTACTCGGAAGGTTAATGGCATATATAAACATTAAGGTAAAACCTTAGAATTAACATTTTTACAAGTAATACATCTACTACAAACCCGATCAACATCAACTTTTATCTTAGGCCAATAGAAGTGTTCATTTACCATCTCCAAGGTTTTCTTAATCCCAAAGTGACCATTAAACCTCCACTATGTGCTTCAAGTACTAATAATTCTCTCATTAAACATCTAGGCACGCATAACTTATTCTCTCGAAATAAATATCCATCATGCCTAAAAGATTTATCTATAGCTCTTTGTCACAGATTTATATATATTAGAAAAGTTCGGGTCATTAGTATACATATCCTTAATATATTCAAATCTTAGCAATTTGGCACCTAAAGAAGTTAGAAGTACATACCTCTTTGATAATGCATCAGGTACCACATTTTCCTTACCTTATTTGTATTGAATAACTTATGAGAATTTCTCGATGAACTACATCCACCTTGCATATCTCTTGTTTAGTTTACCTTGACCCTTTAAATGATTCAAGGACTCACGATCGGTGTGAATCGTGAACTCCTTTGATTATAGGTAGTGCTACCATATCTCCAAAACTCGAGCAAGTGCATACAACTACTTGTCATATGTAAGATAGTTGAGAGTTGCTCCACTTAGCTTTTCACTAAAGTAAGCTATTGGCCTTTGTTCCTACATCAAAACAGTTCCAATACATATTCCTGAGGTATTACATTCAATCTCAAGAGTATTATTAAAATTAGGTAGTAATAAAACTGGTGCAGTACACAACATATCCTTAATAGTATTAAAATCATGTTTTTTATTCAACACCCCAATGAAATTCTACACTTTCTTTACAATTTCCGTAAATAGTGTGACAAGTATGCTAAGATCTTTAACAAAACACCTATAAAAGCTAGCTAAACCATGTAAACTTCTTACCTCGAGTATGCTTTTATGTATTGGACATTTCTTGATGGCTTTGATTTTCTCATCATCCACTTCAATACCTTTTGCACTACCATAAACAAGAAAAACAATTTTTTTTTCCATGCAAAATGTACACTTTTTAAAGTTAGCATAAGATTATTATTGTCTTAAGATTACAAGTACACATCTTAAATGTCCTATATGCTCATTTAAATCCTTACTATATACAAGATATAGAAATAAACTATTACGAATTTATCTATATATGCACGCAAGACAAAATTCATTAACCTCATAAATGTGCTAAGTGCATTAGTAAGCCCAAATGGCATGACTAACTACTTATATAAACCATACTTAGTCTTAAAAACAGTTTTCCATTCATCCCCTCACATTTTAATTTGATGATATCTACTTTTAAGATCTATTTTACTAAACATGCATGATCCACGTAATTCATCTAACATAGGTATAAGATGGTGGTATTTTATCGTTATATTGTTGATCGCCTTATAGTCAACGCACATCTTCCCAGTCTCATTTTTCTTTGGCACAAGTAGCACATGACACATGGATTCATGATTTCCCTCACGTACATTTTGCTCATCAATTCTTCCACTAGTCTTTGAAGTTTTTTGGTCTCCTCAGGATTACTCCGATAAGCCATATGTACAAAATCAATTTGATTCGCAATGCCTGGAATGGGTGGTAACCCACTAGGCATGTCCACCAAAAACAAGTCTTTGAATTCCTACAACAAATAAGTAGTCAAATTAGGGAGGGATGTTTTAGATTCCTCAAAATTGAAAAATGATTCCTTATAAACCAACAAGATCATATGTCGGTTTTTCAACTACTACCATCTTCAACTCACTCTCCTTTGTAAAGAAATTCACTTTTAACTTTTCTTTCCTCTCTCAGAAGACTATTTTTTTTTACCCTCTTGTGGCTCCACTCTTTCTTTTCACAATTAACTACCTCATTTTTTTCTCTCTTGTCTTCTTGTCGTGAAATATGTTTTTTCCTTTGTTGCTCCAAGTCATCCACTTTGATTTGAGCACTAAGAGCTTGCCTTGTAACTAACAGCTCTCCCATTGCATACTCCACTTTCTCATCATCACCAGCATAATCCAATTTCGACATGTCATCATAATCACCCTTACTATCACTCACCACTTCTCCATTATCTCGCAAGATCATTGCCCTCTTGTTGGGTATTGAGAATCAACGTGTCCTTATCTCAAACATCTAAAACATTTGATATTTCAATTTTTAAGGGGTTGGTGATTCGCCTTACGTACAGCTTTGCTAGCAACTTCATCTCTTCCCTTCGGTAGCTTAGTTATACTCTTTAAAACAACCACATCACTTCTATTGTTATCCCACTTCGATTTTCAAAAAGAGTTAGAACTCGATGGATATCTAGTTGTCCTTTCCTCTTCAACTATCTCTCCACCTTCATGCCTTCATAGCTACATATAGCATATCTCCAACTCCACATAATGTTGTAGTTCTACCACATTAGCTATCCCCTATTTAAACTATTCAAAAATTGGGTCACGATGGCCTCCCATTTCTCCTCAACATTCGCTCTAATCATAGTAATCTACATCTCCTTGTGATAATCTTCCATACTCTTAGATCCTTAATAAAGGCTTTGTAATTTTTTATAAAGATCCATATGGTGATGATTAGGAACTTCTCTAAGTTGTTCCCTACTCAAATTAACAAGCAAGGCGTCTTGTCTCTCCATCCATGCCTCTTGCCTATCCATTCTCTCTCTCACATCACCAAACAACATTTCAAATCATCGTATCATCTGCTCCGTCATGATGACTTGATTATTCTTCTCGTTTGAAGAAGAATCGTCTCTGTCAAACATCCTTAATCTAGAATAATATTTGATTCACGTGTGTACACTTGTGTATTGATAGAAATGTAAAATACACATTTTATATCTTTATTTAATGCGCTCATATGACTATTTTATGCCTAAATGCACTTAGCATTCTCATATTTTGTTTTAGATGGCAATTCAATAGATATGACGTAATTTGAAAGAAATAAGGAGAAAATGACCAAAATGAAAGAAAGCGAAAGTTCGGGAACTAAAGTACAAATATTCAAAAGTTGTATCGACCCTCATGATGAAGGCTTGAGAATGTTATAGGCCAATTGGATGAAGAAAGGATTCAAAGGGATGAAATATAATCAAAACATTATCACATATCAACTTTCAAGCTGAAAAGTTTTGCATTGGTTTTCAACCCCATATTGAGACCGATTTTGGACATAGAAAATGATCGAATTCGAAGATAGTTTCTGAAGTAAAGTTGTATCCCTTTGAGTTATCTTTCTAAAGCATCTGAATCACCTTAATCGGACATTGATATAGATAGTTATGGTCAAAATACTGAAAACTATCCGGCAAAAAAAATGACAAAATCATGTGATCACATGGTTTATAACCTTGCGGTCGCCCACTCTTCTACCGAGAATTGGGAGGCTGGAAACTGCATAATCATGCGATTGCATGGTTTATAACCTTACGGTCGCATGGTAGTAATTGTTGACGCGAATTTTCAGTTTCCTAATTTGATTCAACCACCTATGAAAACAACTATAAATACATATTTTAAAACACTAGAAAACAACCAGAACGTACAGAACGCATCCAAACTCAATTCTTCTCTATTTTTCTCTTAGATTCATGAATTGTAATTAAACTTTTACACTTGGTCGAAGAAGATTGAAGCATCGGAATCACATATTGTGAGATCTAAATGATTTTTCTTAATTTAATTCATGTTTTTTAGTATTTAATATTATTTTGCACTTATTTCCATGATTGTTATGTTTAATTGCTAGGAGACCTGCTAGTTTATTATTCATTGCAATCTACCGCTAAATTAAATATCAAATCCGTAATTGTTTGATTCCTTTAACTTGTGAAGCACTAGGATTTGATGATTTTCTGCGATAGAGGTTATTGAATCTTAAGAATAATGTATAGATAGATTGAATGCAACCGCTGGTGTTTGTATTATCTAGTTCATCGATTTCTCTATTGTGTAAAACGTTATTAAATTGAATTTTGAACACTGCTCCGAGGTTATTTAATAATTAGGGTTAATTAGAACGTTGATTTCTAACTAACTAAAATTAAGGAGAAATAAGAAAATTATTCCAACAGTGAATATTCAAAATATGAATTGAATTATCCTTACATCTATGATCAATTGTGGATTTCTGAATGTGGATATTGACTTGGACCAATGTTAGTTTTTTAATTGTTTTCGTTAATTTAATTTGCATTATTATTTATTGCGTCATTTACAATTGTTCGCATACAAACTCCCCACTTCCCCCAATCATTGTACAGAGCATAAAATATTGAATTACACACTTTTCGTGAAATTGACCCTTACTTCCACTACTACATTAGTTTTGGAGGTTTAAGGATTATTTTTGGGTGCCTACGATAACACACCATGTATCAATCAATCTGTCTTTTTCCCTCTATTGGTCTCACCACTCTGTCATTTTCCACTCAATGTTTCCCTACAAGTACTTCAAAGAATTAATTTAATCTCAATCAAAAAGTGAACCCTTGTGGAGTTCAAACAAAGAATTGAATAAGGAAAGTAACTCTAGAATGATTCAAGAAGTAGGAATTTGAACTTAAATGGAAATGGCAATAATATATTCAAGAAAGTGTTTCTTGAATTTGAAATGGGCACTTTCTTTACTACTTGCACGAGAATTTAACAAAGAGTCCAAAAAATTGAAATGAAATTGATTTGGGCACTTATTTAGCGCACAAACAACTTTTGATTTTTTTTTTAATTGGATTGAATTACTCAAAAGATGAACACAAAGAACGAAGATGAAGACTCAAGCAAAAACAAATAAGGAATTAAATGATATAACCTTGATTTTTGGAACCTAAACTTTGATTCCAACTTATACGAACCTACGTAACAATTGAAACTACGAAACCTACAACGTATTAAATCAAATCCAAAAAAGTCAAGAATCAACGTCTGAAAATTTCGACCCAATAAATTATTAAATCAAAGAACCAAAACAATGGCCAATAATATCTTGACCTCGTGACCACAAAATTTATTAGCCTTACTTAAGTTATTGAACGTCGGAAGAATTTAATTTTTATAAATTTGAAATTAATTTAATGAAGAACAAGTTGAAAGCAATATGCATAGCAGTAATATCTCTCCAATTGTATGTTTTTTATAATGAAACGAATAATTCTATTTATATGGAATCCATAAAACTTAGTTAAAAATGAAATTACGCCTAAAAGATAGTAAAAAGATACCATAAAAAGAGTTTTAACTAAAATAGAAGTTTATACAAAATTTAAGAATAATGCATCCATAATTGTACTATGCGGCCGCATAGTGAACCTGCATGCAATCGCATAGGCCATTTTGACCTCCTTCAGCTGGGTTCGTTATGGAGACATACGACTGCCCTAACTACTCTATGCGGTCACATAGGTCTCCTCCTTAGCTTTCCCATCCATTGCTTGAGCCAAGTTGATTCACCTTATTCCGTCTTCCAAACTTAATATGAAACTTGTCATTTTGCTCGTTGTGATCGATATTTCATTCGTCGTAGCTTGAATGAGAAAGCACATGGCTTCTTTAACTTTCTTTACTTGTGACTTAATCATTGGTCATTCCTCTACGATCAATGGGTCTTCATCCTTGCTAGCTTCTGTACCGTGATTCTCATTATAAATGTAATGTTTTTTTTTTCTTTTGTATATGTACAAATCTACAACAAAATGTAAAGAAAAAACTAATTTAATTATACAATTAATAATGAATGTAATGTGTTTTATCTCCTTGCCATGTAAATGTAAATATATGTAAAGTACCTTCAATAAAAATTTGTTGAGTCTGGAAGAAATAAAGAAATGATAATCGTCTTCAACTAACAAAGGAATGCATAGACTTTATTATCCTTGATATAAGGAATAACGTCATTTATCACAAGTAGTGATAGAGCAATAGTTTAGATGACTACACTTGAATTGTTAGTTTAATTAAATAAATAATGTAATATTGTATTTAAATGAATTTATCATTTAACGATATACAATTATCACTTAAACTAACACTTGATATCATTACCGGTGGTGTTGAACATCATTACTCTTGATATAAGTTGTATTTTCAATAATACAACGTTTACGGTAGTTGTCTTGGATTCTTGGAAGCTTTCGAGATTTGTCCCAAAAGTTGTGCACTTGCCAAACACGATACATAAGACATTTTTAATAATAAAAAAATGTAAAGTTCATATATAACAGTTAACGTGTCGAAGTGACCATTTTCTTAACTCCAAAAATAGCCATTTTTTTTTTCTCTCCTCAAAATGGCCAGACAATTTGTTTTCCCCGAAAAAAACCAATAAAAGTCTGGTTAGAAAAGCTCAAGAAAAATATATAATTTAATTAATTAAATAGATGTGTCGACATAGAGTTAGTCAGGCGTGGATATACAGTACTTTGTGTCTAAATAATTTAAAAGTTAAAAAATACTTAAAACATAAATTCGACTTATGGTTTAAATTCATTCAGACATGCTTTTGTCTGTCATTCTCAATTTTGATTCGTCCATGTACAATGTAGGATTTTGGGTCCCCATAAATTGGGTACATAATCTTGAAGCAGGTGGCCAAGGCATTTTGGCCGGTAAAAATAGCGACTCAAAAATCATTATTTTGGACCGACCAATTTAATAATTTGACATTTTTGCTTTGAGACAATCATTGTTATGATTATCCTTTATGCAGCCATAATTTTCATGTTTTGGTGAGTAACTTTTATAAAAGTGTACGTTAAATCTACTAATCAAGTTTTTACTGTTAAAAGAAGTCACTTCATGAACAAAAACTTACGTTGTTGGTTATAGATTTTTCAAAAGGTTTTGAAGCACAAAATATTGGATATCCAAAAGAAAACCTTAAAGTCGTGCCAAAAGTTTATTCAAGATTCCCTCTATCACGCCGGCTATTATACCCCTAACTAATCCATACTATATTACAATTTATGTACTAACGACGACGTAATTAATGAAATAAAATATAAAATCTTATTCGATATACAGTCCATTTTAATATATATAATTACTCTCACTATTCCTAACCACAAATTTTGAACACACCCCACAAACTAATTTCATCACTTATAATTGGACGGTGCACTATGTGGACCAAAGTTAGTCATAACTCCATCACCCTTTTTTTTTATATCACTCAAAAGGGACCCACCCCAACTTCAACTATTACAAGTTCACATGGAGTCATGGACACACACTATTGATGCCTTAGAGACAATTCTAATGTTGCAGCACGTTAGTGACAGCTAGGATTCCAAGAAAAAAAATATACTTGATTTGGTAATATGTATGAATATATTGTACACTTCTATCCCATTTTGTGTTAAATAATTTATAATTATTGTGTATGTGTGTAAAATATAGATTTCTATGATACTGAAATCGACCAAAATATATGATTTCTTGAAGTGAACGATCAATCACCTTGTGAAGAACTAGTAAGCATAGTGATCGATCATAAAAATAAGGGACGCTCATGAAATTGTCAATGGAAGATTGGATTGGTGTTACCATCGACAATCACTCATGAAATCTTTTAGAAGTTAGTCGTAACAATTTTGGTTGCTTAGGTGTTTAGGCGTTTAGTTGTAAAACTCTTTTACTTTTGTGTTCAATTCTTGTTGTTTAGTCTATACCAGTTTTATTATCGTCAATTACTAAAATGTATTTGTATTTCATTATTGTGATAAAAATTATTCTGTGGTAAAAAAAAAAAAATCATTAATTCACAATTGAGATAGAAATGTCCACATAGGATATACTTTTCTTTCCCTTTTCTTATAACAACTCCGAAATAAAGTCATGAAATGAAATAATAAAGAATAATGCTTATTGGACACGCGCAATGATAGGATAGGGGAGAGGGTGGTACGGCAAGACAGTGATTGGGTGTTGTATTTTTTATATTTTATATTTTTTTCAAACTGTCTAATATATATTGATACGTGTCTCTTTAGTCAAGTCTGTCATTGTAGCATAACTCAATAAATAATCAATAAACATAGTATTATATTTATGTATTCCTAGTATATATATATGTGAAAGGAAGTGCATTGTCTCATCAAAATACATTGTATTTTCTTCCTTCCTTTCTTCATCTTCAAGGATTTTTCGAGCCCCCCCTTTTTTTTCTATCGAAAATGCAGGCCATCGCATTTGGACGGTTCGATGATTCATGCAGGTTAGGCTCTTTGAAGGCCTATTTGGCTGAATTCATCTCCACCTTGCTCTTTGTATTCGCCGGAGTCGGCTCCGCCATCGCTTACAGTTAGTAATCACTCCTTTTAACTTTCAATAAATTACGATTTGATGCAACGAAAATTACACGAGTCCATGAATCGAGTCACAACTACACCATCGATCATCCACCTACATACACAACCATTTGAATGTATAATATATTTTGAAACCCCACTACCCCTACCCATATACAAATCATTCAGAGAAAAATACGCAGAATTAATCGTTGGATTGGATCTATTAGACAGACTCAATCTTATGTGTTTCTCTGTGTGAGAGAGAGATATAAAATAGTGATTAACCCTAGCCATGCAATGCAGATTCTGATTATAAAATTTTG
The DNA here is from genome assembly GCA_019097785.1 of Fraxinus excelsior. Classification (NCBI taxonomy): domain Eukaryota; kingdom Viridiplantae; phylum Streptophyta; class Magnoliopsida; order Lamiales; family Oleaceae; genus Fraxinus; species Fraxinus excelsior. The sequence continues at coordinate 30,962,519 of CM032628.1, read as the reverse complement.
TTCGAAATATATATATAATTCTGATTTATTGGTAGTAATTTTTTTTAATATTTTGACAGACAAGTTGACGTCTGATGCCGCCCTCGACCCGGCCGGGCTGGTGGCAGTGGCTGTCTGCCACGGATTTGCTCTGTTTGTGGCGGTTTCCGTCGGAGCCAACATCTCCGGTGGCCATGTAAACCCTGCTGTCACCTTTGGATTGGCTGTTGGTGGCCAAATTACAGTTCTCACTGGCCTCTTCTACTGGATTGCTCAACTTTTGGGTTCCATTGTCGCATGCTTCTTGCTCAAAGTTGTCACAGGTGGCTTGGTAGGTTAAATTGTTTTTCAATACTAATGTTACTCTTGAAATGATTTTTTAACTAACGTCAAATTATGTCTTTCATATGGCATATCGAGTGTAGGCCATGATCATTTTTCATTGCATGTCTGACGTGTGTACAATTTTTATAAATGAGCGACTATGAGAATATTGAAATTAGTGAAATTGAAATTGCTTCACTAAATGAGAATCTGATTCTTTTTAACTTTCAACACACTTTACGAAGAATGGTCAATGGGAAAATTGATTTCTAGACAAATTAATGTATAATTATGTTTATTAATTTGACGATTAATTTCTACGCAGGCTATTCCAACCCACGGTGTGGCAGCTGGTGTTGGAGCCATTGAAGGAGTTGTGATGGAAATTGTAATAACTTTTGCTTTGGTGTACACAGTTTATGCCACAGCAGCTGACCCGAAGAAGGGCTCATTAGGCACAATTGCTCCCATTGCCATTGGCTTCATTGTTGGTGCCAACATTTTGGCTGCTGGCCCATTCTCTGGTGGCTCCATGAACCCGGCTAGGTCGTTCGGTCCAGCAGTGGCTAGCGGTGACTTTGCGGGCAACTGGATTTATTGGGTTGGTCCACTCATCGGTGGTGGCCTGGCTGGACTCGTCTATGCCGATGTGTTCATGGTCCACGAATACACACCACTTGTTGACGAGTTCTAAATTGTTTATCGATTTGTGGTGATGTTAATAAAAGGAAGGAAAGGAAGTTTTTATTTTATTTTCTTTCCATTTTCAATTTGGTTGTAATCCATTTTCTGGTGTAGTGGTGCTTTAAAAAACGTTTGAATTTGTTAAAAGATTTGTCAATGGATGCTTTTGGTTACCTACTTTTGATGCTATTTTAATATAAAAGACAATGGGATACATATATTTTTGTCCAAGATGAGACCACCAGTCTGTCTATTGTAAGATACAAATGATTCACAGTTATTAATATGTGATCGTGATCATAAATTGTGTATTACTGTGACTATCAATCGTAAAATGCGAGCAATTTATTTTTGAAAATTTTCGACAAATTTCTTATTTTTTAAATCGTATTTTTTGTCAATTTTGTTATCAACGCAAGCGCAAAACCGCCGGAACAGGATATGGGATTCTGTTAAATCCCTTTCTCCAAAACAAATATTTGCCCCAAATTTCAATCCTTCGCCGCCTCCTCTCCTCAGCCAATTACTACCATCACCCACTCCGCCGCCGCAGAATCCTCTCCTTTTCATCATCTTTTCTATTTTTAACTCACCTCAGAAAATCCAACTTCACTACTGAATTCCCACTTATCTTCACCACGTTTTCTTCCTATTCCAAGAATATATGTGATAGCAGCAGTTATAACAAAAATTCACGTTCATTTCATAGGAGAAAAAGTGTATTGAGAGATACTGAAGGAAACAGAGATAATATTAGAAAAAAAGGTGGTTCCTTAGCGATGGAAGAAACAATTGGTAATGTTAATAATGCTAGTGAGTCTACTTGTTTTAACAGAAAAAGGGCTGAGGGTGGAGATGGAAGTGACGGGTCCAAGAAGAATTTGCAGCTTAAAGTCCGGAAACTCAATCCTGTGAATACTATTTCCTATGCTCAGGTAGGAAAAAAACAGCTTCAACATTTGTTCTTTTTATTAATTTTTTTATATTGGGGGTAGAATTGCATTTTGATTGTTTGAATTGGGTTTGATGCACTGGTTTTCTCTGCATGTTGGGTTTTCTGGGCTTAATTGATAATGCTTTTACTCTTATGAACAGTTCTGTTCCATGTTGTTTTATAAATATTTTAATTGCTTCTCAATAGAGGCGTTGGTATAGAATAAATCCTTGAAGAAGGATAAAGATGCCCTCTCCTGTAATTTACTGAGTTAATTGCAACCAATACAATATCAAATTGAATAATGTCCACAAGAGTGCTCAAGCCATCATTTAAAGTCTCGTACACAGCAATCAAACCAAACAATGGTGTTGTGGTGCTATTAAAATAAAATGAGATGAAAGACAACATAATTAATAAAATAACAAATGGCGTAAGCTCCAGTGAAACATGCCCCAAGTGTCTAACCCCTTCACTTTTTACACAACCGCCAGCAGAATATGATGTGCCAGAAATTTCTGGTTTATGGTAGAAAGGAGAATCGTAATATGAAAGGATATATCAGGAGGTGATTACTATGAATTTTCTAACCCCTTCACTTTTAGACAGGCTGTTCAGCATGTAGGTGCTTTAATCTGGTTGTCACCTTTTTTCACTTTTGCCATGTTTAATTACTGGAGCTATGATATGGAAAATGCGTTGTTTGTTTTACAAGGAAGTGGCGGTTAGTTCTCAACAAAAAGATTAGATGATTTTATATTTCTTATGAGTTTTGAGTTATGAAATATTATTGAACTTCACTCCTATCTACTCTCATTCACTCGAATATGGATCTCGAATAGAGAACTATGCAGAAATGTTGATTCTGAATTTGACCATGGGAATCCAAGGACAAAATCTCATGCTGCTGAACATAGAATAGAAATTTATGTTAATGAAAACAGTGACCTGGGAGAAAAGGCTGTGTGTTTTAAAGTGTCAACACTAAATTATACTCTTTCCTTTATCTTTACATTATAAATCCGTATTTTATATTATCGTGCAGATACTTGGAACTGGTATGGATACCCTGGAAACATCACCATCGGTGCTACTTTTTTTTGACAAGCAGAGATTTATATTTAACGCCGGAGAAGTAAGCGCTACTTGGTTTTAGTTCTTTACTTTAAAGGATGGAAACTTTTCATTCTTTGAATTGTTGGCGCTTGCAAGAATGTTTAGTGGAAATTTTGCAGTGAATGCAAAGAACCCTCGAAAACCTAAATTGAAAAACACTGGACGAAAGGCCCAAAAATCAGGAATATGAGAAAAGATGGAAGGCAAAGTGCCGTCTCCAAAATATGCCAAGTTTACATCACATTTATCTTAAGAATACATTTTCCTTTTCACCCAAAAGAAAGAAAAAATATAAATAGAAAAATAGAATGGGAAGGACCCATCATTCTTCAAAATTCATAACTCTCTCAAATCATCGACTACATAGTGGGTGCAACTGAAGCTGAAGTTCATAGTAAGGTTTTCGGGTGAAATAATCTCATAATAATAATTGTTTATAGATGGTATATAAAACACCCCGAACTTGTGTGCACTGTAGGCTACAACCTTATTGAAAAGATAGGTAAGTTTGAGGACCTAAGTTTAAAGTTTCCATTCTTGAGGGGCTTTAGTGCAAATATTCAATATATTTGTTTACCTGGGGAAATAGTTAACTTAGCACGAATAATATCAATACAAATGTTATTATTTGTGGAAATTTTGGAAACTGGAGTTTTGACTCAATTGGTAAAGTTGAACGATGAGCCAAGCGATCAAGGGCAAAAGTGTAACTTTGGAAAATGCTTACATTATGTGAAAATAACATATTTGGGTTAAAGGCATTTTAATTTGGGCTTCATGTCAATTTTGGACTAGGCCATCAAAAAGGCATATTGGGAATTTCAGGTTTATTTGCTCAGCATAATTGAGATCCAATTATTGAACAATAAAAGTTGCAGTACTTGGGGCCCAATTAACACGAAACTTGGTGAGGTACAATACGTTGCAAATAAAGTCAAGGGAACAATACATAAATCCTATATATTAAAATTACATTTCAAAACTAACAAACTTGTTAAATTATTTCAAAATTCAGGTGTTAATTCCAATTAAATATATAATTAATTATCCATACCCCACCCCACCCAGCGCACGCGCACCCCACCCCACCCCACCCCACCCCACCCACAAATTTTTATTTTTTTATTTTTACAGAAATTCAAATCTGAAATTCACACCCACCCGGACCCACCCCACCCCACCCGCCCCACATAAATTATTTTTTTTTTTCAAAAATTCAAATCTGAAATTCACACGCATCCGGATCCACCCCACCTCAAAATTTTCAAAAATTCAAATATGAAAATTGTCCTACCCCATGGACCCACCCCACCTTAACTTCCAAAAAATTTCCAAATATTAAAAACTGGAGACCACACTCCAACACAGAATTTGTCACAACCAGTCACAACAAGTCACAATTAACACAGAATTAGTCACAAACAGTCACAATCTGTCACAATTAAGCACGAAATTGGTCACAAACAGTCACAATCGATCACAATAAAGCACGGATACACGACCTCCATGTGACATGGAGACGAGCGTGTATCTGTGTCTCTGTGCGACACGAGTCGTGTCTCCGTTAACAATCAGTCACAACCAGTCACAATTAACACAGAATTTGTCACAACGAATCACTGTGACTATTTGTGACCAAATCTGTGTTCATCGTGACTGTCTGTGACTAATTAAATCTTAATTGTGACCGTATATGATCAAGTCACAATCGATCACAATTAACACAAAATTAGTCACAATCAGTCACAGTACACACATATTTGGTCACAAATGATCACCACAAACCAGCACCACAATCCACTACCACCAATTTCGGTCAATTTGGACCGAAACTAAACATTTAAAATGGATAGTTAAGGCAATAATTAAATGAACATAATCAAGGCAGTAACACATTTTGGAAATTTTAAAATAAGAGAAAATAATGATAATAATAATAAATCTGTTCAATCAGGTTTTTGGATGGTTCACTTTAGAGTGTTTGAATAGGCCTCCGAATTGAATTGTATATTTTGACAGCAACGAATTCCACTTTAATTATGCATTGCGTTAGAGTTCACGAATAGATGAATTTATTAACGCAATCAGTATAGTATTATAGAATAAGATTTATAGGCCAGATCAACGAACCTCGTAAATTCCATAAGATTCGATCGCATCAACTTCAAATTTGAGAGACCCGTATTATGTCGTAGCGATGCAATTATCATTTTCCAAGTACTAATATTTTTGTATATAAAAAATGAATTTTAAAGAAAATCCAAAAACGATGATATAGCTATTTTTCAAATAAAAATCACTCACATATGCTGATAAACAAGTGATTAACATAACAACAAAGGGAAGTTAGTATGTGTTGCAGCCAGAAAACTCTATCGAAAACTCGACTTCTGCTTCTATGAATAGAAGTCCTTCATCTTCAGGTAACCAAAAATCAACTTCAAGACAGGCAACGCCAACTCGAAGGCAAACTTTGCCTGTAAAATTGAAGCCTTCACGTCCTTCAACTCCTACATCAAGAGCCACATTGCCTTCTACAAAAAAGAAAAAAAAAACACGGCTCCTATGGTGAGATCCTCAACACCAACAAAAACTGCTGCTAAACGATCTTCTACCCCATCTACTCGACCCACAATAATGGTCACTTCCAAGCCTGGGTCAAGATCTACTACACCGACACGTAAAATGTTAACTCCGTCTTAGCTAGGGTTGGGTGGTTCTTCGACGATGGCGCCGCTACAGATATACCATTTCAATCGCCGCTTCAATTGTTGTGACGGCAACGAGAGAGATGATAGATGCAGCTGTGAGGCGGCGTCAGTGGTTTCAATTTGGGAGATGGTGCTAAGGAGATGAGAACAACTAGAGAGAGATGAGAGGTAGAGAGAGAACGAGTTTGGGGGAAATAAGGTGGGTGGAGGCAAGTAGGGTGGATTTCTAAATTAATTGAAACTAACCATATATTTATCTAATAATATATTAATTAAAACATCTGATTTTTGAAAGATTAAACTTTTCATCTGATTTTTGAATATGAACCTTGAAAAGTAGGAGTTCTTGTAATTTTCTCTAAAGTCAATTATGTTTAACTTGGACAATATTTGGAAACTGTATATGATGGAGAAAGGATATGGAAACTAAAGATGTTGTCTTGCATGTAATTGGAACAAATTAATAGGCAATATATATGTATTTATATACCTAGACCTTATGCAAGGAGGTAATTGATTTTATTCAATTATTTAGCCTTGTTTGACAAATTTATAAATGGTTTATGAAGAGAAATGGTGATGGGACCCACAAAATGTATGGATAATAAAGAGTAGTAATTATGAATGTGTGGTTGAAATTAATGTTCAGCCTTTTTTTTTTACTGAATTTATAAATCATTTATAAATTGTTTTGCAAATGGAAGCGCTTAATCATTTAAAGTTTCCATAAGTTGCCATATAAGGCCCCGGGCTAATTTAATGAAGTTTTTCCCCTCAAATACAACTAAAAGGACACCTAAAGAACCTCCTACCAAGACCAACGAATTTATACATTCAAATCCCAAAATTATTATTGTTTATGATAGAAAATAGAGAGGAAGAAAGAAAAATATAGAAGACTTCCAATTTTCAAAGTCTTGCAAAATTTGTTTCAAGAATTTTCATGCTTTCTTCAAATTCTCAAGAAAAGTTTGAACAAGTGCTTTAAGGGGCTATTAAACAGACTGCTATTGGCACATGTTTATCTAATTCATATAGAAGTTAAAGGTAGGAAAAAAGATGCCATGGTAATCCCATTTTAATGTTCAATAGTTTCATATAACTTCAATGCCATATATAACTTAAATGCCATACTCATGGTTTTAAAAAACGTAAACAGGTACTGAGGCGTTTTATTGTCACGAGGCGAGGCGTAAGCCTCAACCAAAAAACAAAAACTCAAGGTCTCCATTAAATCAATAGTTGTATGAATCCAACAATAAAAATTAAATATAGTGTTTAAATTAAAAAAGCATAAAAGTCTCCAAAATGAAATATAGTAGTAAGATATAAATCCTAAAGGTCTCCATTATCATCACTATCCATACGATCCTCTAGTTCATTGTCATCTCCAACTCTGGTATCATTTTCATCGTCACTGTCAATATTTATCGTATCATTTTCCTCGTCAATCAGTAGTGATTGCGCTTTTCCCTTATCTGTGAATTTAAATAAAACATGTTAATATAATTTCTAAAAAAATAAATTGAAAACAGAAAACTTCAAATTAACATTTATAAGAATACCTCTTTGTGAAAAAGTGCATTTTTTATTTGGTTGACTTTTTGTATGATAACTTCGAGAAGAATTTTCAACCCCTTCAACATCAAAAAGATTTACATTGGAATCATCATTAGTTAGATCAAGTATGCTTGACTGAACTTCAGGATCTTGATCGGCAATCCATTCATCATCAGATGGCAATTCCTCAATAGTTAAATGATCATCATCATCTTCGAGTGTCTTCAGTCGTGTATGTCGAGCTTTGAGCTTTTTATTATACAAGATATAGACTAAAGTGTTCAGCCCCGTTGTGGTCAAGCGATTTCTTCTTTTGGTATGTACTTGATTGAATGTACTCCAATTACGTTCACACTCAGAAGATGAACAAGTTAGACTTAAAACTCGTATTGCAAATCGAGACAATTCTGGAGTCCCATCACCAAATTGAGTCCACCAAGCAACTAGAACAAAATAATAATGAAATAATAAACAATATGTCAATATCACATGTAAATAAAAGGAAGGCTGAATTTAGGAAGTCATACCAGGAGAACGTTTGGTGCAAGTTGATTTTGCATTTTCGAGACCAAAGAAATTATGTCTGTTTAGGAAGTCATCCAATTGGAGATCTGCTTTCTCCCTATCTTTTTGATCAGGGATGAGTCTCACCATGCAATTAAATAGACCCGCTTTGACTTCAAGATGCTTAGAAAAATTATCCGCGTATTGAAAACGAGAATTCATATAATATACAGCAGCATGCAAGTCTCTGTGCAGCTGATATTCCCACTTTTCATCTATTATATCCTAAATCTCCTTATACGCCGCTTCCTTATTGCCTAAATTTTTCGCTATCGCCTCTTTAGCAGTATCCATAGCTCCATAAATAAATCCCATGGCAGGCATCTTTTCAGAATCTACGAGTCTTAGTACAGTAACCAAAGGATTTGTGGTCTTTAATGCATATGCAATGCTTGGCCAAAAATTACTATCTCTCAATATGATCTTCTTTATTTCTTTCCCCTCTGCTTTGTTTGCCCATCTTGAATTCATCCATTCCTCTGAAGTAAACATAGTTTGTAGTGGTTTTTTCAATTCATAAATTCTCTGCAGAGTCAAGTAAGCGGTAGCAAATCTAGTAGCACCAGGTCGAAGTAGCTCCTTTTTTGCAATTTTCCTAATTAATGCCAATACCCATTGATGATTATAAATGTAATTACTTATCTTCTTCGCCTTCATCAAAGCATTCTTGTGTTGTGGCAACTCTCCAAGTTTTTCGAGCATTAAATCAAGACAATGTGCGGCACAAGGAGTCCAATATAAATGTTTTCTTTTATCCATCAATTTCTGTCATGCTGCTTTATAGGCACTAGCATTATCAGTTATAACCTGAACAACATGTTCTTCTCCAACTTCTTCAATAACGTCATCCAGTAACTTAAACATTAGATTAGCATCCTTAATTTCATTTGAAGCATCAACAGATTTTAAAAAAACAGTTCCATGTGGATTATTGACTACAAAATTAATCAAACTTCTATTCCTCATGTCAGACCAACCATCAGATAAAATAGAAACTCCAGTTTTGCTCCACGTCTTCTTTATATCTTCAACAATATTTTCGGTAGTTTCCAATTCCTTTTTTAAGATCCAAGAGCGTAGATCATGTATGGTAGGGGGCTTATAACCTCTGCCGTATGAACCAATAGCCCGACACATGTTAACGAATGAAGGAGATGCTACATCGTGGAAGGGTATTGCATTTTCGAAAAAGAATCTGCCAACATCCAAGCTGATTTTACTACGTAGCTCTTTCGGAGTCATCTTTGGAGTTTGATTGTCTGTTTCTTCCTCATCACCAATATTTGTAATATATCTATCCATTGGTCCCCTAATACCCCTTGTAGAATCTTGCGCTTTATTATTATCATCTCCCTCATAGGAATTGCCGAGGTGTACCATGTCATCAAATTGTTGTTGTGAAAGCTGTTTTTTCATGGTTCCTATCTTCATATAATCTTCAATCTCTTTTTTGACATTTTCAGGAACATTGGGACATGGAGCTACATTCTTATGTGTGCATGCTAAATGTTCTTTCATGCGCTTGACCCCTCCTGTAATTGTTTTCTTGCAAAACTGGCACTCAATATAAACATAGGTCTTCTTCTCATCTCCCGAACTTACAACTTCCTTTCCATATTTCCAAGCTGGATCTTTTCTATTGCTCTTTCCCATCCTACAAGTTATATAGTTGAAAAATGAACAACTACATAAAAAAAAAAGAATGAAAGGAAAAGAATCATCACAATCACTAACAGAACCCTGAATTTAGATTAAAGGAAAAAAATCATCACAGTCAGTCAGTCACTAACAGAACCCTGAATTTAAATTCTGAATCAGTTTCTTGAAGATTTAATTTAGTTACACTACAAATGGTTCGCTGGAAAATTAGTGAAACTAACTCCGGCATCTACCACTGGTTTTTTCAGGTAATAACAATGTTAAGTTTGGTTTCTGTAGTTTGATGATTTGATTCAATTCAAGACTTACCTTCAGCCTTCAGGTGCAAGAAATTAGTAGAACAGAACAGGAATGGAAGTCAGCCTGAAACATTTTCAAATTGTCAGTCACTGACTCATTTTAAGAAGGCAGAAGCAAAGGAAAAAAGAGACATAGAAGCAGCCCTGACCTGACCTCTTTAAGCGGAGGATGGAAGACAAGTTTTCTGGCTGCCATGTAGTTCTGTGAAAATTTCTTTCTGCCGTTTAGTTCTGGGAAATTCTGTGCCATGTAGTTCTGCCCAGTGCGAGAAGAATGCTGACTGCCTTGTTGAAGAATAAAGAAAATACTGCCGTGTTGAAAGATTTTGGTATTCTAGGTATTTTAGTATTTTGTTTGGCCCAAAAGGTCTTTTTAAATGGGCCCTCTCTTTTTTAAAGAGGGCCCCTTTTAATTCCTTATCAAACCATAGAAAAAACCTACAAAATACTAAGTATTTTCGCCCAGCTGTAGAGGCGCACGCCTCAGTATTTTCGCCCCAGCTGTAGAGGCGTGCGCCTCAGTCATTTCGCCCCAAATAATGGGCCTGGAGGCATGGCTGCTGCGCCTCATATTGAGGCGCGCCTCAATAACATTTTTTAAAACCATGGCCATACTTATGAAGTTATAATTATATATACGTATAATGACCATTCCGGTTATGTTGTATGATATGAATCTTGGATTTTTCCTGAAATCCCTTACGATTTGTTAACGGCATGTTCATTGATGTTAAAATTGGGATGCACCAGTGATTTACTTATTGAGTATTCTTGTACTCGTTGTTTCCTCCCCTCTACATGCTAAAAATAAGGTCGTGAAACCGAGGAAGAAGCATGGTGATTGCTTGGGTGGAATCTACAAGAAAATATAATAAGCGTATTTTTAAGTGTACGTTTATTGAAAATATTATTTGAGATAGTCTAGCACTTTAGTATTTTGGATGGATGAAACATGATAATGTGGTTTTGTTTAGGATTATGTTTGGTTTTTATGTTGGAATCGTTATTTTAAAAGTTAAAACATGAAAAATAAGTTTTTGAATAATGCAGATTTTCTTCATTCGCTACAGGTCAGATATTTTGCGTTCTATTTTATGTAATAATGATTCATATAAAATTATGAAATTTCACAAGTATATAGTTCATGTCAACAGGTTTCTTTTGATATTAAGTAGCTGACCCAGCACCTCACAGCTTGTGAGTTACGAAACTTTCGGAATCTGTTCTTTGTATTTAAAATGATATCCCGAAGTCTGTACTTCATACATTTGCATGAAACTAGTTGGACATGAAAGCCTTAGGAGTCTCGAGTCCATAAGATTTGAAATCACCTTCACTGAAGATCCGTAGAGTGAGTTATGTATTTTTTCTGAAGTATACCAAAATAATTCAAGAATTCTTGCTAGTACATTAATTAATTTATATACATACCGTAGTGAACGAATTAGACTTTTAAATTTTAGAGCCTCCTTTCCTGAATTTTATGGAATTTATTTTGGTCACTTGAGGTGTCTAATGATTTTAATGGAAACTTTTCGCAAAGTTGTCTTTTAAAAGTTATAAAACCCAAGTGCTCCTCAAACTTAAAAAAGTTTTAAATTGACCTATATGGGCTATATGTTTTATCAAATATGAATTCACCCTTTGTTCAGATTTAGAGTTTTTCATAAAATTTTGAGTTTTGCATATTTTAGTAAAAAGATTCTTGGGACTTTTGGATTTATACATAACTAAGATAATATTTATTCCAGGAGTTGCAACGCTTTTGCACTTAACATAAAATCAAATTGTCGAAGGTATCATTCCCATAAACTCCCTTTTGACTCTGTTTTTCTTGCTTACTGCTTAGGGAGAACAATTTAAATATTTTTTATTTATGAATGTACTCCAGATTGATCACATATTTCTCTCACGTGTCTGCTCAGAAACTGCTGGCGGACTTCCAGGTTTGCAATTAAACCACAGAATTATATTTGCATTCAATTACTCATCACATTACGTAAACATGATTTTATCCCTAAATTTTCTTATGATAAAATGATAAAGGTGAAGCATTTATTTTATTATATAGTAGTGGAAAGTTGAAGTCTTAACTTCTTGCTTGCAGGTCTTTTATTGACTCTGGCTGGAATAGGACATCAAGGAATGTCTGTAAGTGTTGGTTTGATCAATGCAACTCATAAAAATCCATGGTTAGAATTTGATAAGTTACTTATGAAGATGTTCTTCTTAACTATTTTGAAGGTCAATGTATGGGGTCCCTCAGATCTCAAGTATTTGGTAGATGCAATGAAATCTTTCATTCCTAATGCTGCTATGGTTCATACCCATCGCTTTCCAATGCATGATTCTAATGGCACTGCTATTTCCATGTCTTGGAAGTTTGACGATCCTCATGTTCTTATTGATGATGAAGTTGTCAAAATATCCGCAATAGTCCTTCGACCAAGTCACTCAGAAGTGAATGATCCAGCAACGGATCTGGATGAGACGAAGCCTGCAAATCTTTCTGTAATTTATATTTGTGAATTGCCGGAGATAAAGGGAAAATTTGACCCCAAAAAAGCTGCTTCTCTTGGAGTGGAACCTGGACCAAAACGTAGTAAACTGCAACATGGAAATCCTGTGCAGTCAGATCATCAAAATATTGTGGTAGATAGTTTAAACCTTTCAAAATTTTGCTTTACACTTTTGGCACGTTCAAGTGATGCCTACTTATGAATTACATCACTTGTGATGTCCAGGTTCACCCAAGTGATGTACTTGGTCCTTCTGTTCCTGGCCCTATAGTACTGTTAATTGACTGCCCAACACCATTGCACTTACAACAGTTGCTGTCTGTACACAGTCTTACTCCTTATTATGCAGATACATCTGGGAATGTACCAGAAGGTTCCAAAACTGTGAATTGTGTAATTCATCTAAGTCCTGCAACGGTCACAGACACAGCCGATTATCAATTATGGATGTCAAGATTTGGTGCAGCTCAGCATATCATGACGGGACATCAAATGTCAGTTTCTACAGATTATTATGTTCATTTTTGTAATATGGTTTATTGCTTTATTGCTAGTTCCTTCCTGAGAAATTAGGACTGATGAGTCTCATATTTTGCAGGAAGAATGTTGAAGTGCCAATTTTAAAAGCTAGTGCTAGAATTGGAGCACGGCTTAACTACCTGTGTCCTCATTTCTTTCCAGCTCCTGGATTTTGGTCTCTTCAGCACCTGAACTTGCAATCTGGCTTGAAGGCATCAAATAAGGTATTTTGTGCATTTTTATTGTGTTTCAGTTCAAATGATTGTGTAAATCACATATTTCTGAAAAATTTATCCATCTTGGTTGCATCCTCTCAGGATCTCGTACCAGGCATTGGTGAAACTGTTTCGGCAGAGAATCTTCTCAAGGTATGAATAGTCAGCTAAGTCAATTAGTTTCCGAGAATGACTATAGAAATAACCCTCATGATTCTGCAATTTGCAGAACACAATTACTATTTTAGCTTACATGCAACTATTTTATCGTCCATTATCAGGCTGTCAATTGAGAAGCATTGCGCCGTGACACAATTTTATTGATCATCAGTCTATATCACTGAAGGGCTTCTGTTAATTATAATTTCCATGTTCGTTTTGAAAATTAAAAAGACATCCAATTTAATTCCATAAGATATCATAAGTCTAATTAAAAGAAGTATTGAGAGTTTAAATATGAAGTCCTTTTAGTGGAAGCTTAATAGTTACTCGCTCTAGTAAATCTTCTATAATTAATTTGTATGCATATTATGTTGATATATTTATGCCTGTAAGTTTGTCAGTAACTTCAAGAATCCTATATTACACGTATCAGATTATATATAATACACGTGTTTTATGATTATTTGCTACTCATTGCTTTTACTAAGATTTTTGGGTTTCCTTCATGCTGTTAGTAATACACTATGTTGTGTGGAACAGTTCCATTTCCGACCCTACTCAAATCTTGGACTTGACAGATCTGGTATTCCAAATTTAACGTCTCACTCGGTGATCATTGATGAGCTATTATCAGAGATTCCTGAGATTGCAGATGCTTCGCAACAATTAAACCAGTTGTGGTCAGGGAACAAAGAAATCATATGTGCAAGCTAACCAAGTTATGACTGAAGAGCCATGGTTGCCAGATAGTGCACTTCCAGACTGTCTGGAAGATGTAACTAGAGATGACATGGAGATGGTTTTTCTCGGGACTGGTTCATCTCAACCTTCAAAGTATCGAAATGTTAGTTCTATCTTCATCAATCTTTTCTCAAAAGGAAGTTTACTCTTAGATTGTGGGGAAGGAATGCTGGGGCAACTGAAAAGAAGGTAAAGCCATGTTGAAAGTTCTCGCTTGGATTTTCTTCCAATTTGATTTATTTTCCCCTATTGTAGTACATTTATTAAAACATAGTCTTCTGCGAATTCTGGCAACAGATTTGGGGTTGAAGGTGCCGACGAAGCTGTAAGAAGTTTAAGATGTATTTGGATTTCTCATATTCATGCCGATCATCATACAGGTCTGGCAAGGATTCTTGCTCTTCGGAGTTCTTTGTTGAAGGGGGTGCCTCATGAACCTCTGATTGTTGTTGGTCCAAGGCAGCTTAAGAGATATCTCGATGCATACCAGAGACTTGAGGATCTAGATATGCAGTTTCTTGATTGTAGGCATACGACAGAAGCTTCACTTGAGGCTTTTGATTTGAATGAAGATGATGCCAAATTTCAGAAAGCAAAGAATGGAAATACAATTCGTCTAGAGGATGAATGTGTTGATTCTAATTTGTTTGGTAGAGGAAGTCATATGCAAAGCTACTGGAAGAGACCGGGAAGTCCTACCAAAAATGCTGCTGCCTTTCCAATTCTCAAGTCCTTGAAGAAGGTCCTCATGGAAGCTGGATTAGAAACATTAATAAGTTTTCCTGTTGTTCATTGTCCACAAGCATTTGGTGTTGTATTGAAGGCTTCAAATAGAATCAACAGAGTCGGAAAAATAATACCCGGGTGGAAAATTGTGTACTCTGGCGACACTAGGCCTTGCCCAGAACTTGACAAGGCTTCTTGTGGAGCAACAGCTCTTATACACGAGGTAAGTTGTAAAATATAGTTCTGCTATTTCCTTTAAGAGTGTCCATGATTTGGATTTGTGATTTGGTTTTCTAAATTTTGGATCTGAAAATCTTTGGGTTTTTGGAGAAATTGAGGTGTAACATCCATTAATCTAGTTTCCTTTAATTTGGCTGGAACTAAAATCCAAATCTCATTCGAATACCCTATCCAAATCCTTAACCGAGATGCACTATAATTGACTTGTTCTTTAACACGTTAGGTGTAATTTTCATTAATAAATATTTATCTAGAATCATGCATCCATTCTTTATTTTATTTCTAAAAGCAAAAAAAAAAAAAAAAAATTATGCCTATAATGCTGCTGTTGAGTTTCAACTACCGGTTTTCCTTGTCAAGAATTTTGAATTTGTACTAATATTTTGTGCTGAATTAGAATGAGTATTACTGAGCAAGTTTTTGGCTCCTGTTGCAGGCTACATTTGAAGATAGCCTGATAGGCGAGGCTATCACTAAAAACCACAGCACAACAAAAGAAGCCGTGGAAGTTGGCAACAAAAGTGGAGTGTATCAAGTAATCCTCACACACTTCAGCCAAAGATACCCCAAAATTCCTGTGCTTGACGAAAATCACATGCATAACACATGCATTGCTTTCGATTTAATGAGCGTTAACTTAGCAGATTTGCCTCTTCTTCCAAGAGTATTGCCATATCTCAAATTAATGTTTAAAGATGATATGGTCATTGATGAATCTGAAGATGTAGATCTTGTAACTGCAGCTTCTTAAATTAAATTATTCTGAAAAGGGGTCATGCATATTGGATTTTTTCCCATTTTTTTGTCTCTTGTCAGTTTGTTTAGTCATCATCTTTATCTCCACATTGTTGTTTCCTCTCTCACTTCTTATTTTTTGAAATAATAATGCTACATAGTACAATTTGTACTAAAGAGTAGCCTTGAGTCTCGTTAATTGACAAGACACTTTAAATGTAGATATACGACTTTTATTCAAACTGTCTTATGCAAGCACCAGTTGTGCTTAGGGATGGCAACTCGTGGTGCCCCACCACTGAACGGGCATTCCCGTCCGTCCCTGCACTAGTTACACATTGAAGGCTTCGAATAGATCAACAGAGTTTGAAAAACAATACCCGAATGGCAAATTGTGTACTCTGGTAACACTGGTCCCTGCCCGGAACTTGTCAGGGCTTCTTGCATAGCAACAATCTTATATACGAGGTAAGTTGTAAAATAATGATATTTCCGTTAAGATTGCAAGGGATATGGATTTGTCATTTGGTTTTCTAAATTTATGTTCTGAATATCTTTGATTTTATAAAAATAGAGATGTAGCATCCATTAATGTTAATTTCCATTAGTTTTAAAACCCGGATGCACTCTAATTGACTTGATCTTCCACGTTACACTTTTAATTTTCATTCTAAAAATATATTTATTAAAGTGCAGGCTACCTTTGATAATAGCATGGAGAATGAAGCTAGGTTAAAAAACCACATCACAACAAAAGATGCCATGGAATCAGGCAACTTGATTGGAGTGTATCGTCTCATCCTTACTTCAGCCAAAGATACTCTAAATTTCCAGTATTTGACGATGTTCACAAGAATAGATGAATCAGGATAACGATCTCTTAAACACGTTGTCTTCATGAAACTTTTGGTTATCGATTTACATTACAATGCCATATTTTGCCTGCTACCTCAATTCCAATAAAATCGCAAGTCAAAAATCAGTAGCATCTTACCCTTGTTTCTGGTATAGAGAGGTGCTTATCAGTTGATTATCCCTATCAATGCAAAGACGATGGAAAACTATTTCAGTTAGAATTTTCCAGTTTGGAAACCCAAGGGCAACATTGTTCATTTATCTATCCTTCCACTGTCACTTCCTTCAGAAGAAGCTTGCTACTCATCGTCCTTTCCGAATCCTAGTTCCGACATTTCTTGCTTTGCCATCAAATTCCTGCAAAAGCCCGATAAAATATTTACTTGTAAAAGTTATGGATTATTCTCATTTTCAAAATACAATGCCTAACCCCCAATCCTGATAATGTAAACGCGCATCTTAAAAGAGCTATAAGAAAAAGAAATGCGGCGATAAAAGAAAATTTGTAGACTGTATTAGAAGTTCGATCATAAATTGTTGAAGGATGCAAGTGAAAATTAGAATTAAGCAAGTTGAAAAGGGCGCTTTTAATCAGAAGAAATGCATTAAAAGCTTGAATGAATCGACTGATATGTAGTAACAAAAATTCATCAAATCCTCACTGGTATTTAGAATTACTGAAAAACAAAAGTACATGGCCGGGAGGTAAGCGCTCAACAATAGCAATTCATACTTGTGATACAATAAACAACTCTCAACATAATTCAAAGAAATCAATGACGACTTACCTTTCCATACGACATTCAAGGTACTTCCTAGAGAAATATCTACATTTTTCAGATTTATGGCCAGAAGATTTTAAACAGTTGACATAATCTTTCTTCTCCTGAAACAAGCATACCAAGTGAGCAAAATATTTCTTCAATATGTAACAAGTCAGACACCGAAGGTTAGTGTCAAACTAGACAACTTCGAGGATGTTTTGATCAGCTTATAGAGATACAAAAAGGGTAAATTCAACCATCAGTATATTCAAAGAGATCCTACCAGGTCACATAGATGCATGTGGTCTAGCGGGAACACTCCTTTTTCGGGTGGCACTGAGCTAACTCCTCTATTACCACCAAAAGATCCCCCTGCATATTGGCACAAGAACAGAAAATTGGACGCAAAACCAACAAAAACACACAATTACTTGGCCATTTAGCATGTTAGGCTCTTCCGTGCGTGCATATTCATTCAGTCTTTGAAGATCCATCAGTCATCACATCTTTCCACCAAAAGAAACTGAATTTTAGCTTCTGAGGCTGCACTTTGGGATCCTTTACAGACATTTTCAATTTCGGATTTTCATTTGATCAGCAAAACATAGTTCTAATTACGATAAAAATAAAAATCATCATCCAATTTTCTTTAATAATGGAATACAAAACTATTTCAATTATCAATCCAGTCCGATATTATCCATTCGAGCAATGAGCAAAAGAAAACGGCTTTTACCCGTTTTTCGTATTACAAGAAGTGCTACGGACTGACAATGCTAAATCCTACTTCAGCTCATATCCTCTGCCCTATTCTTTTCATCAAACGAATTACATTTATATAAAAATCGCAAACGAAAAATTAAGAAATGGACACTTACATTTCAAAATCGCAATTAAGACTCCAACAGGATAAGAACAAAGTCCGATTAATCCAAACAATCGATCGAATTTAATTAAATCAAAATGCAAATTCATTAATAGTAAACTTAAAACCCTAGGAATCTTTCTATCAAAAAAAAAAAATTTGTTGGGTATTTTTGTAATGCCGAAATAACCCTAGGCGATGGTGAAAAACAGTGGCCTATTTAACTTCATAGACTATAAGCACGGGATTGAAGAATATTAAGTTCCACGCCACAAATGTTGGAACCAAAATATTGTTGGGTATTTAGACGAAATCAACTCATTGGGCTAGATGCTCAGCACCCAACTTATTGGAGATAAAGTGATAAGGGTTTATCTCTTCCCTCTTTCAAATTGGTAGAACTCTTATCATTATCTTGGTAACTAATTTCAGTTCTCGTGATATCTTCTTTGAGAGAAAAATCTGGGAAATTGGTTCATCTCCTTGCCTATAAGTTGAAACCTCTCATCCTCAATTCTACACACCAAAAATCATTTAGCTTTGTGCCTTTGGAAGAAGAAACTCGGTTCTCTGCTTGGTGCAAAAACATCCCTGCTTTGTGCAATTTTCCTCCCGTTCAGTTTCTCCTCTTCAAGGCTTTGTGTGCCCGTGTCCTTTCTCCAAAAGTTTGATGATACCTTTGTGGTGTTGGATTAGATTTTCTGAGCCTAAGAAAAAGAGGAAACGTTGATTTAATTCTAACTTCTTCTTCACTTCTTTGATTTCCTATTATTAGTTTTTTTCTTGATTCTCCCTAATTACATTGATTTGTTCTATTGTAAGTGTAATCAAGTTCACAATTGGTATCAGAGCGAGGTTAGGAATCAAAAAATGAAGCAAAAAACGCAGTTAAAGCAGAAACTAGAAGCTGAAGCAGAAAACTGGAAGAAGAACAGAATTTTTTTAAAAAAAAAACCGGACATTCTTTCTTCGATTCCGGCTAAACCAGTGACCGGATTGAAAAATCGAGACCAAACCCATACTTTACAGGCTGAGGCGCACCTAGTGGTGGTGCGGGTGGTCTCCGGCGGCGTTTTCCGACGAACTTTTTTTTGGGTGTAGTTTGCTCATTTTTAATTCCTGAACGTACTAATATTGTTATTTTAATATTTCAGGTTTTACAGAAACATTTGGACGATTTTTCCCTTTGTGGGTCGACGGTTGCAAACTGCTATATATATTTACTAAATTACATTAGGCTAAGATTGTGGTCCTAAAGCAGTAAATTCACATCTCTCTTATTTACGGACTTCAGAAGTGGTCCGCTCTTGTAAATTGGCTGAAATATTTACATTATCGCACCAGCAGATCATCGTGTGGGGTGATCATTAGGATTGGGGGTTGCCATTGTTTGGTAACCATTGCTTGCTACTAGAACCTAGGAATACGTGCCTTTATTTAATTTCTAAGTGAAATTATTTACTTGTCATCTTTAGATTTATTTGTTGAACGTTGTTGCGTTATTTAATATCATATTATTTTTTAGACTTGTACCCAGACTCCTATTCTAGTTTATTCCCTTGACCTAAGAACTTGATTCTCACGGAATCCTGGGGGTTCTAGAACAGTGTATTATTGTGAAACCATAAGAATCTTGTTACTCTATGTGACCTGTGACTTTTACATACCGTTTGTGTTTGTGCATTTTTTGGTAAGATGTCGACACATCACTTTGAGTTGGGTGTCTTTAATGGTAAAGGAGATTTTTCAATTCGACAACAAAAAATGAAAGGCATTCTTGTTCAACAAAAAGTCTCTAAAGCTATTGATGACTCTTTTCCTACAAACTTAACTGCTGACGAAAAAGAGAATTTGGATGAATTGGCTTATACTTCTATCATTTTACATTTGTCTGATGCGGTATTAATAAAGGTTGGTAAATTAAAATCAGCTCAAGAACTTTAGGAAAAATTGGAGGAACTTTATGTGTCTAAATCCACTCCAAACAAACATTTTTCTACTTGAAAGCTTCTTTAGCTTCAAAAGATATGGATGACAATTTGGATGTTTTCAATAAACTCGTGCAAGATATCACTAACTGTGGTGAAAAAGTATGTGAAGAATATAAAGCTATTATTTTGTTAAATGTTATCCCTGACACTTATAGAGAAGTTAAAAATGCTATTAAATACAGGAGAAATACTTTAACACCTGAAATTGTCATAGACTCGTTAAGAAACAAAGATATGGAAATGCGAGCTGAAAGAGTCGAAAAAAAAAGTGGTGAGGTTCATATGATGAGAGGTAGGTCTCTGTCTAGAACTCGTGATAACCAGAGTAGATATGCATCATGTAGTAAAAAGAAAACTAGAAGTTTGTCTAGGTCAAAAGGTAAAGTTAAAGGTAGAAAATGCTATGGGTGAGTAAAACTGGTCACTTCATCAAAGACTGTTATGTTGAGAAAAACAAACAAAAAGAAAAGGTTTACGATAAGGCAAATGTTATTACTTCTTCTGATGAATGCTGTGAAGTATATGTGT
Organism: Fraxinus excelsior; assembly: GCA_019097785.1. Taxonomy (NCBI): domain Eukaryota; kingdom Viridiplantae; phylum Streptophyta; class Magnoliopsida; order Lamiales; family Oleaceae; genus Fraxinus; species Fraxinus excelsior. Next base: position 30,941,829 of record CM032628.1, on the reverse strand, counting down.
TATTGAACTTTGAACCCGTTGAAGTAAATTTGACTGTGAAATCACATTTGCATGAATAGATACTTGATTATGGTGCATCATTTCATGTTTCATCAAATAAAGCTTGGTTTGAGAATTTGCAAGAATCTGAAAATGGTCATGCTATCCTGCGCAATAATCATGCATATAAAATTGCTGGAATTGGTGATATCATGTTAAAATTTGACACTAGTTATGTGATTAAATTACATGGAGTCAGATATATTCCTAAAATTGCTAGGAATCTTATTTCAGTAGGAGATTTAGAAAATAATGGTTTTACTGGTAAAAGTGGAAACAACATGTAAAAATGAGTAAGGGTGCTCTTGTCACATGTAAAGGTACTAAAAGAAACGGTATTTATGTGACTACTACTGAAATTATTAAAAATTCATCTTCTTCTATAAATTTGACCAACACAGAAAACACACATAAGTGGCACAATAGATTAGCCCACATAAGTATTAGAGGACTTAAATTGCTAAATGATAAAGGTGTATTTGGAAAAGACTGTGTGTCTGATATGCTTTTCTGTGATCATTGTGTGCTTGGTAAAAATCATAAGTTATCTTTCTCAATTGGTATATACAAAAGTACTAAAGTTTTGGAATACATTCATACTGATTTATGGGGGTTTGCTACTAATCCTACAATGGGTGGTAATAGATATTTTTTGTCCATAATTGATTATTATTCTCGTAAGGTGTGGGTTTATCTGTTAAAAGATAAAATGAAACCTTCAAATATTTCAAAACATAAAAATTGCAACTTGAAACTCAAACTGACAAAAAGATAAAATATCTAAGAACTGATAATGGCTTTGGATTCTGTAATAATGATTTTGATGATATGTGTGAAGAATGTGGAATTACTAGACATAAAACTGTTTCTTATATAGCTCAACAAAACGGGGTAGCTGAATGTATGAATCGTACTTTACTTGATAAAGTTATCTGTATGATGTTGAGTTCTAGTATTCCTAAATCTTTTTGGGGTGAAGCTGTTATGACTGCGTGTTGTGTTATCTGATTAACTTGACACCTTCTACTGCATTAAATGGTGATACTCCGCATGAAAAATGGTATAGTAAATGTGCTGATTATACTGTGTTAAAAACTTTTGACTGTGATGCTTTCTCTCATCAAAATGAGGAAAAATTAGAACCTAGAGCTAGGAAATGTGTTTTCCTAGGATACCCTGAAGGAGTTAAAGGGTATAGGCTTTGGGATATAAGTCAAACTAGAGTTAAGATCATCATAAGTCGTGATGTTACTTTTAATGAGTTTGAAATGCCGTATATAAAATCAGAGAGTGACACCTTGAGAGAAAAACAGCAGGAAAACACTAGTGATGAATCCCAAGTGAATTTTAGGCATTTGAGTGTTAAAATCCCCACCACCTCAATTGAAGTGGAACATCAAAATCCTGAATCAAGAGACAATCAGAATGAAAATATTGAAAGAGATGAGGTTGTAGAAGAATATCAAGAAGAGTATAATTCTTTGTCTGATTACCAGTTAGCTGGAGACAGAGTTATGAGAACATATAGGATGTCTCAAAGGTTAGAGTCTGATTTTGAACTTGCTTATGCTACTAATGAAGAACTAGTTGATAGGGAACCAAACAAGTATGAAAAAGCCTTGAGGAGTGAACAATATGAGGATTGGGTGAAAGCAATGAAAGAAGAAATTAATTCCTTCGATAAAAATCAAACATGGGAGTTAATCCCAAGACCAAAAGACAAGTCAATTGTTGGGTGTAAATGAGTTTTTAAAATTAAGGAGGGAATCACCAAAGGTGAGGCTTTAAGGTTTAAGGCTAGACTTGTGGTCAAAGGTTACACATAAAAGGAAGAGGTAGATTATAATGAAATCTTTTCTTCAGTTGTTAAGTATACCACTATTAGGACTATGCTTGCATTAGTTGCGCTTTTTAATTGGGAACTTGAACAACTTGATGTTAAAACTACTTTTCTGCATGGTGAACTTGATGGAAAAAAATTTATGGATCAACCTAAGAGTTTTGAGAATAAACAAAAATATGATCATGTTTGTTTTCTTAAATGTTCTTTGTATGGCCTAAAACAATCTTCTAGACAATGGTACAAACATTTTGATTCGTTTGTTCAAACTATTGATTTTAAAAGGAGTGAATTTGATCATTGCTTATACTATCAAGGTAATAATAATTGTGTGTTTTTGTTGCTATACATGGATGATATGTTTTTGATTGGTCCCAACCTGAAACTATTAAATGATATTAAGACTACTTTGAATAATGAATTTGATATGAAAGGCCTAGGAAATGCTAAAAGAGTCTTATGCATGGAAATTCAAAGAGATAGATCTAATTCATTTTTATTTTTGCATCAGACTCCATATATCATGAAAATTCTGAAAAAGTTTGGCATGAATGAATGCAAACATGTTACGTTGCCTTTGGGCAATCAATTTGTATTATCTAAAGAACAATCATCTGCTAATGAAGAGGAAGATGAATATATGAAAAGGATTCCATATTCAAATGCAATTGGTTCTGTGATGTATCTAATGGTGTGTACTAGACTTGACCTAGCATTTGCTGATAGTACACTTAGCAAGTATATGTCCAATCCTGGTCCCAAATATTGGAAAGCTTTAAAATGGCTGTTTAGATATTTGAAAGGAACATGTAATGTTGGTTCAATATAGAAGTTTAGTACTAAAGGAGTAAAATTGAAATGCTTTATTGATACTAATTATGTTGTGATAGAGATAATAGGAAATCTACATCTTCCTATATGTTTACTTTGTGTAATTCACGTGTTAGCTAGAAATCATAACTTCAACATGTTGTTACTTTATCCAATACTGAATCTGAATATATTGCTGCTACTAAAGCCTTTAAAGAATCTTTGTGGTTTAAAGGGATATTAAATAAACTTGGTGTTTTTAATAACAATGTGACAATATATTCTGATAGTCAAACTGCTATTCACATCTGCAAAAATCTTGTCTTTCATAAACGTACTAAACATATAAACGTTAGATTGCATTTCATTAGAGATATGGTTTCTCAAGAACTGATAAAACTTGAGAAAGTCCTTTCAAAATATAATTCTGCTGATATGGGAACTAAAGTGCTCCCATTGGTAAAGTTTAGAAGCTACCTTGATCTTCTAAACATCGGTACAAACTTGTAAGTCTCTTTCCTTAAGCTATTTGTTACCTTATCTGGCTTGCAGGTTGTTTGGCATCAAGGTGGAGGTTGTTGGGTATTTTTGTGATGTCCAAATAACTCCTATGCGATCATGAAAAACAGTGGTCCGTTTAACTTCATAGGCTATAAGCCCGGGATTGAAGAATATTAAGATCCACACCACAAATGTTGGAACCTAAATATTGTTGGGTATTTAGAGGAAATCAGCTTATTGGGCTAGATGCTCAATACCCAACTTATTGGAGATAGAGTGATAAGGGTTTATCTCTTCCCTCTTTCAAATTGGTAGAACTCTTATCATTATCTTGGTAACTAATTTCAGTTCTCGTGATATCTTCTTTGAGAGAAAAATTTGGGAAATTGGTTCATCTTCTTGCCTATAAATTGAAACCTATCATCCTCAATTCTACACACCAAAAATCATTTAGCTTTGTGCCTTTGGAAGAAGAAACCTGGTTCTCTGCTTAGTGCAAAAACATCCTTGCTTTGGTCAATTTTTCTCATGTTCAATTTCTCCTCTTCAAGCCTTTGTGTGCCCGTGTCCTTTCTCCAAAAGTTTGGTGTTACCTTTGTGGTGTTGGATCATATTTTCTGAGCCTAAGAAAAAAGGGAAACATTGATTTAATTTTAACTTCTTCTTCAATTCTTTGATTTCCTATTATTAGTTTTTTTCTTGATTCTCACTAATTACATTGATTTGTTCTATTGTAGGTGTAATCAAGTTCACAATTAATTGAAAACCCCCACTTAAACCCTATCAGAGAGTCCGGATAATATAGATTACCTGCACTCATGAGTTAATTTTGATGGATATTTTCTGTTCATAGTATAAATTTCAATTTGCGAATTTGACACAAAATAACCAAAGTCTTGGCAATTTAAACCATTTGTACTCCCTTTTTTAAAACTTTCTGTTTTAGCATTTTTTTGCAAATACACAGCGTGTAAAATACGGGTAAATTTCATGAGAGGTCCCCAACCTTATGTAAATGTGGCAATTATATCTTCAACCTACTATTTATTGATCGTATGTCCTTAAGTTTATAAAATAGTGGCACTCATATCCGTAGCTAGTGTAAAATATTTATTTGAACGTTAAATACTCGTGTGATGCTGACATGTTATGGGATTTAAAATTCAAACAATGTTCATGAAACGTACCTTATTTCAACTCTTCCCAAAGACATCAAGTGATTGTCACAAAGGACATTTACAACTTTTTTGAAAGTGATTATTTTAAAATCTTTTTCCCTCCCACGTATTTTTAGTCGGGTTTTGCTACGGGTAAATCAGCGTTTACACCCTTGCATACATAATACATTATGTACATCAAAGTTTAAACCTTAAATCATGTTTGGTACATATTAAAACTTGGACCTTGCTATACTACTCGAATTTTTTACCGAATCGCCACATGGCGGCCACCTATTGGGGGGGGCGCCTGTGGACCCAGGCACCCCCCCAATAGGGGGCCGCCATGTGGCGATTCGGTAAAAAATTCGGGTGAAGTAGAATAATTCTTAAAACTTTCATTCTCATTCTTCTACTTATTTCTGATCACATTTTTCAATAAAATAATATTTTTCATCACATCAATAGTCTTTCCTTCTTTTTTTCAACTACACATTCTCCTTCAATCTACTATTCCAAAATACATTTTTTTTCAAAATAATATGATTCAAACACACCCTTAATGTTTTAGTCACACATCCTTCAAAAGTTTTTTTTTTATGTTTTTTCGTTATTTTTATTTTCTTCTTCATCACACATTCTTCAAAAATACTTTCAAATAATCACTTTCACACATGAACTTAGGGTCCATTTGATTGCAAATGTGAAAAATGGGTAGAAAGAAAATATTTTACATGGAATTGATTTGCTTAGAAATTATTTTACTGAGAATTGTAATTAATTGTGTTTGATTGGTATAATTTTTCATGAAAAATATTAAAAGTTTGGTGTCCATTTGACTTCTTTTTTTATAAAAATTGTCCATTAAGGTGATTTTTTTTTTTTTTTTTACCATTGAGTCTAGAATTTGTTCCAATTGTCAAAAAAAGAATTATTATATCGAATACCATTCGTTTGGCTTTATTTTGCATGAAAATTGTCAATAAAAGTGATAAATTTTTTTACCATTATATCTAGACTTTTTTCCCAAAAAAAAAAAAAAAAAAAACTTCGAAAAATTTTTCCCACCAAGAATTTATTTTCCTAAAAAATGTGGCTGTAATTCATAAATTTATTCTCCAATTAATTTTTGCAATCATAACAATATATATCTCACTTTTCTATTTTACACATCCATACTTTATGAAAGTTAAGGCTGTATAATTCATAAATATAAGATGTGTAGTTAATCCCAGTTTGGTTTAGTTAAAAATTAGATAGTTAATTTATTTTAAATATTTAATGAAGAATTGATAAAAATTGTAGATCCCGTAAAATGTGTATGTAAAATTAAAATTGTTAATTTTGACCCACTATTTGATGCACATTCTTAAGGAAAATAATGAAATTTAAATAGTGATGCGATAGAAAATGTTTTTAAAAAGAATGAAAAGTTTTGAATTTACGTGTAGTATTATTTTATTGAAACTTGTGTGGTTGAAAATGAGTATTAAAAAATGAATTTTTTTTTTTTAAAAAAATGTGTATTTGAAATCGAATATTTTTCAACGATGAAACGTATAATTTATAAAACTTTGACCTGGACAAATACATGTGCAAATGCAACGGACAAATTTGAATAGAAAGCTCCCCCTCCCTGGATATTGGAATGGAATTGGTGGTGGTTACAAAATGACAGAATAAATAAATAAAGTATTGCGACATTTCTTTAATCAAGTTGGACACCAAAATTCATCTTAATTAAATTGGTTAAGTAAAACTTATAATCTTGACTTGCCTTTTAATTTAATTTATATATATGTATTGACCGACCTAGTCTAACACAAGCTTTTATTAATAAAAATAATATAATTTGTCTTACTTGTGAAATTTCGTTTTTGTTAATTTTCAAAATTTTTACTGCCAGTTCGAATCTAATTTGACTTATTTTTAAATATATCTCGATATTTTTGGCTAGTGAGAATCTAGGATAATCGAGCAAGCTACCAATACATTTTCGATAACTCATTTTTCAACATCTCGAACTATTTTAACATCTTTGTATTTACTAAAAATACTTAATATCGAAATACCCTAAAAAAATAAAAAAAATAAAAAAAAAATTGAGAGACAACAGATGTCACGTCAGTTTTAACGCGCCTCGTAGTGACATTTGAGTGATTTATCCAATAGCCAAAGGCCTACGCCTATCCCTATCATTCTCTAACGTAAACTTTGATATTTGTCTCTTTCTTGGGTTTTTTGTTTCCCCATTTTGCTTCCCACCACACATCTGTGCAACCCAACTAACTCACTTTCTCGTTAGCTTAAATTTGTTAATGCATTAAATTCCCATTACTCGCTCTTCTTTTGCGCCATTCAATAAGCTCCCAAAAATGGCTGATTCACCACCAAGTTCTGAGTCACCGTTAGAGTCCATGCAAAAAAAGTGTAATAAGAGAGCAAGAGATAGCGGGAGTAGGCATCCGGTGTATAGAGGTGTGAGAATGCGAAGCTGGGGAAAATGGGTGTCTGAAATTCGACAGCCGCGTAAGAAATCGCGTATATGGCTCGGAACTTATCCTACTGCAGAGATGGCTGCTAGAGCTCACGATGTGGCGGCGCTGAGTATAAAGGGTAACTCTGCAATTCTTAATTTTCCTCAACTCAGCGAAACGTTGCCGCGTCCAGCTTCGCTTTCACCGCGGGACATCCAGGCTGCAGCAGCTAAGGCGGCGGCAATGGAGGAGCTCAGTTCATTATCGTCTTCTTCTTCTTCTTCGTGTTCTGGGAGTGTGTCATCGCCTACTACCATTGCAGTTACACCAGGGTCAGACGAGCTAGGTGAGATAATTGAGTTGCCAAGTTTGGAGGGAACTTATGACTCGTCTGAGTCGAGGAATGAACTGGCGGTGGTTGACTCGTCAGCGGAGGGGTGGCTGTTTCCGCCGTGGTGGGCCTCGGATAAAGAGTTTTTTGAGTATTATTTTGATCAAGTGGCCGTTGGAGGAAGTCTGATTCCAAGCAGCTTTTAGAGGTGTACCTTGTGCTTTGTTGTTTGTGTATATTCACTTACCAATTCATGTGATTATAGTTCATCATACTGTGTATAATGTACAATAGTGTTTGCCTGTGGTATTTTGTATGTTTGATGAATCGCTTTTAAGTTAAAAATTCCCTGTAATATTTAGATAAATGTCAACTAACTTCGTCTCTCTTTGGATACAATTTTTTTATGGATAATTGCGCAAAAGCCCCAAACTTTCAATCACATTAAAAACTAAAAAAAATAATAATAATAAATAGAAATCATCTTCTTTATTTATTTATTTAAATAATGACATTGTTTACTGTTTTTAATGACAAATCTGACGGATCATAACGGCATGGGGTATTTCGCACAAAAGGTTTTCAAATATGGGAGTTTTCTAAGATTTTTAATAGATAGGAATATACTGCAAATATAAACATTTTTAGGGGGGTTCCGCTATTAATCCTAATTTATTTTGTTCTTTCTTCTTATCTTTTGAGTAAAAAAAGGACACTTATTACTCCAAATACTCTTTTTCAATACTCATAACACTAATTAAGATTTTTATTCCTGCATTTCTTGTTCATGAAAGGGACAATATATTTTAATTCAAAGAAAGGAACTTTAGGGCAAAGTCGTACTCGTATTGATCAAATTTTCAAGAAGTATGCTATCGTTTTCGTGGATAAAAGAGCAAGAAAAATGAGGATACATTTTCAAATTACATAGTTTAAAATCCTCATAAAGAATATTTG